>NC_051171.1:135827292-136082292 GCF_013339725.1 Rhipicephalus microplus
TAGATTACAGCTCGTGACTCCGTATTTACACTAAACGCAAGAATTCTCGCAAAAAAACACTTTGCGAGCAATGCAGCGAGTCAGCTCTGCACACAATAGAACAACTTTATAACAAGGCATCTGTAACAATCCACCAACGCGCCAATAACTCATGTGAAGACTTGAACAGGCAGTCTGTTAGAGGTTTCAAAAATAATAATAATGGGAGTATTTGTAAAGACCAAAATACCTGACTACACACAGCATCATACCTTGTGACCATTTGCAATGAGCCTTCGTTAAAAAATATGTCGCATCTCGTAACGCCACCATACAGTAAGAGACGTCCCAGTGGACACTCTTGCTCTCTCTCTCATAAAATTCACAGATTGACCAACAAACAAACATAAGTCCCAAGTTTTGCATGCTCTCTTGATAGGCAGTGAGAGTCGGAAATGGTTCCAAACTCCCCATTCCTCTCCCAGAGTCGCCACCAAAGCAAAGCAAAAGAGGAAGAAAACTTACAATGATTCTAAGGTATTGCTTCATATGCAAGAGCTTCTGCAAAAGACGAAGTTATTCTCACCTCTAAGTCTGTGTTTCAAAACACAAGCTAGTCAGCTATGGTATACTGCTTCGGCTATGAGAAGAAAGCTGCGCGCAAACTCCACCTGTTGCCGTTGCAAGCAGAATAGTGGTACATCTCTTGTTCAAAGCTAAATGCCAGTTAATTGGGCATGCACATACTTTTCCAGTCACTCAAGAGCATATAGACATCGTGCGTGGGTTGGCGAGTCATGGGGTGTTGTGACGGGGGCCACTGATGGGGGCTGGGGCTTGTTTAGGGAGAGCCCTACACTATATATTCACCAAAGTCAACCAAGCCTTTGAAAAGCCCCGTTGTTGCGTCCTTTAGCCATCCCATTACTCTTCCCAATAAACGTTTCCCGTTCCGTTACACTTCTTTCGTTCCCCACAACAACGTGCAGGTGCCGCGGGAATTCCGCGGTAAGTGAAAACAGAATATTTGTACTCATTTCTAAAAGTATACACTGGCCTGCCTACAAGTCTATATTGTTTGTTCGTGCTCTGTGACCACCAAGATGCAAAACACACATTGAATATCTGGCGGAAAAGTGGACAAAGTAAAGCGACCCATGAGACCCCTGTAAACGTGACAATCCCTAGAGTAAACAAGGTGTGCGCGTCTGTCGGTTCGTGAATGTGCACACAAATGCAACACGTGCCTGAACAGCAGCCGTGATAACAATAGTGAAATAGGTAGGGGACAACAGAGGCCAACATTAGACAAGGGTCAAGTAGGCATGAGCAGCAGGGCAACTTTGCTTTTCTGAAGATCATCACTGAGAAAACAGCTCTGGCCCAACCCCCAAAGTTACAGGAAGACTGGTTCTTGATTCTCTCACTGCAAAGCCAATCACTCATACAAGACACAAAAGTGACATCCATTGCATTAAACATGACATGGACAAAAAGTAATTGATGGAGGAAAAACAGAAAAAGTTGTATCAGGACATGAAACTGACAACGATGTCGAGCACATAAGCACTGTCATCTTTGCTGCTCCTGGCAAATGTGCTGCTGTGGTCACTAACAGTAAATAGTCAGATGTCTTTCAAAAGATCTATCGACCAGGGAGGCTTGAAAAAATTGGGTTAATCAAAATCAGAATAACTGCAAATGCTAGCCCACGAGGGCTAGCACAGTACGTTTGGCCAGCAAAGCAATTAGAATGCGGGCCTGAGCACACAAGTAAGATGTCTAAGTTTGGACTCGACCAGTAAAGCAAGCTCCGCCATCGTGATCCCCAGAAATCGACCTCAACTGCAACAGCAATGCCGCCGGCTTTGCTCTTTCCTGCCCGCAACTTCGAACAAAGTTCAACAGCGTTCCCACTTAGCTGAGCATTCCCATGTTTTTCATGACCTCTGAACCAAAGCCTGGCATTCCCATGTTTTTCATGACCTCTGAACCAAAGCCTGCCTTCAATCTCTGCAAAACTAAACTGCATCGGTATGAGCTATGCAGCAGCAGAAAGATGCACATATGCTTGGCCATGGCCAGTACTTTTATGAGACATCACTGCAGTGAAATATGCTACCATCCAGCATGATGAGCCTGCCACACTTTGGCTCACAGTTCAAGGGAGCCTGGTGCAAAGTGCAGGAGGGAGCAAATGAAAACGACAGTCGAAGGACACTCACACTGACACTCAGAAACACACCACACATCATGGCAGGAGACAATTCGCGCAAGTTGCATATCTGCCTCCTCGTCGGCACTGTCTGCACACGCTGTTGCGTCCACTGTTGCATGCCATAGGTGCATGACTAGGAGTACACCCCGCCACGAAGAGCAGCACAAGCATCTGTGTGTAAAGGAAACTGTGGCACCCTTTGCGTCGCATGCATGCACGCTGTGCAGAAGAGTGCACATACCAGATGGCACCAGCTACTAGAAAGCTAGAAAAGTTTGAATGCAGGGCATGTGCAGTAAGTTCTTGTCACATATTTGTTTTTTTTTTGTTCTTGCTTCTTTCTCTTTGTGAAAGGCAATTTTTCATCAGCAGAGAATTGCACTACCGCAAATCACAGCCCAAAGAAATGGGGATGCTACGCTAATCCAAGAAATGTGCTTCTGGAAGCTGCCTTGAAATGAATTCACGAAACCTGTGAAATCTTCCTTGCGCAGTGCTCAGGATGGAGGGGAGGGACGAGGCAAAACAGATGAGAAGAAATAACCCTTTAAGAAGAGTGCGAGACAAGAAAGTTCAAGCCATGTGCCCCTGGAAAAAGGTTTTTGTATTCTCGCCTGCGTGTTTCGTATTGCATTCGTTTCTTGAAACACCTCGTGGTCTGCGAGCAAAAACAGCTATGGTCAACTTACACTACAGGTGCTGGCCCCATGGCGAGAACATGCAATGTTGGCTGGATTTCAAATAAAATTATTTTGAATTATTACATGGCAATTGGTAGCATCTTCAAGAGTACGACATCCTAGAATTAAGACATACATGGACAACTTCAGTCAGCGTTTCAGTTGTTCTCTTACTCGTTGTGACGTGGGAAACACCTAAAGAGGATTTGTCCTTTGCCACAAGAAGGCATGGAGGGCGGGGAGTGATGGAGAGTGATTAACAGCAACCAATGCAAAGAGTATGAGAGATGCACCGTAAACAAGAGCTGTGCCACAAAAGAGGAGAGCGCCTCCAAAGTGACTCATTGTGAGCGACATGCCCACACACATCTGTAGATACGTGCGAACCTCACGGAGACTCTAAAATAATAGTGGAAAGAGAGGACAGGGTTCTCAGAAAGTGCACGTTTTGTGATGTGTGCTCGAAAATATCACACTTTTTGGGCGCCTTTGCACAAGGTCCAACATCCAACAATAAACAACACGGTGGTTCCTCCGCAAAGCAAAACAGTATGGAGTTGGCCCGGCCCAATGTCCAGGCACCCATGTCGACAAGAAACAAGGCAAAGACAACGTCAACTGCAGAATACTGGACTGGACAGATGACGAAGCTTTCGACCAGAAAATGATGCGCAACAAGCAAAGACCATACAAGCCAACACAGTTAGCGAGGAAAGGAGGAGGGTAATGCAGGGAAGGTCTACAGAAGTCCACATGCAAACACTCAAAATTTCACTGAAGAACATGTACCGGGAAAAGAACAAAAATAAAAGGAACTCCATGTCCTGGTTGCGTAAGCACTGTACACAAAGGATCACAGAGAAATAAAAGAGTAACGTCCAGAGCACAGTCACAGGATAAACTTTCTGGTGTCAAGAGGCTACGGCAATGCTGGACCGACTTGAAGTGGCTGTTACATGCGCACTCTCTCCTTTGTCTTTTGTCAGGACACAGTTGCAGTGTGAACCTGCATTCTGGAGACTTCAGGCTACACTGTTTGCTTTCACGTGTGTATGTCTGCTGTTCTCGTTGTAGAATTCCTACAAAAACCCAGCTGGAGAGGCGGAGCCAGTGGGCAGACGCACACACACCTAGAGAGTTCCCAGCCTGTCTACAAGGAGTGGGGTGGGTGGGGTTGGGAACAAGTGGGCTGGACTGTCCTCACGGTAAGCTGATAGGATGGGAAGTGGGCAAGGTGATTGGCAGTGCCTCCACGGACAGCAGGAAATTGGCAGATCAAGAGTTGGCTGCCACTGAAGGGCCAGGGACTGCCTTGCACCCCTTGCTGCAGTGCTGGGCTTCAGTCGGGGCACAGTAGACGTCCGTCGAGGCCAGAGCTAGCGACACAGAGCTTCACCTACCCACAGGCAGCCGTTGCCAAAGGACAATCGCGACCTATGAGTTCGCTTCGTTTTTCGGACAACACTGTTCTGTGGCGAGGTTTGTATAAGAACTGCTGCTTTTGCCTACAATGCTGCTACCTGAGTAAGCATATTCAGATGTTGCCTATACTAGAGAGTATAGATGTACTGGAAAATTCTTTATAAATGTTGTAACTATGCTCTTTATTACGAGAGCTGTAGGTTTCTTTCACTGGAACTTGCGGTGGTTACAACCATAAGGAAGGCTCAGTGGATAGTGCTGAAAGGTCTGCGCAACGGTGCAGCTATATGGTGGAAAATGCAGGTATCGGCGGCTAAGACTCGTCACATTTTTTCTATCAAATGGCAGCAACTCTGGACTGAAGTGCATATTACAATCATGCGTGAAATGTACAGGCCATGTCAACTAACCTGACCCTTTCCAGAAGCTAAAACCACTACACGTAAAAAGCCAATAGTTCTCAACGTCAAATTTGCAGCAAGCACTATAAGTGCTACAAGTGATGCGCAGAAAAAGCAGAAGCGCATCGCTAGATTCAATGCTGGCAAACACGATGAGCAGCGGCAGTTCTGTGCAACGTGGCAGGCAGCTACGGATCAAGGCCATGGGGGAAGCCACTTGTCTAATGAAAGAAAAGAATCAAGCACTTATGGTCTTATTTAAATTGATGAAAAAACAATGGTTTACTTCTCTGATACCACAGGACTGACCTGCAACAGTAGAGGCCCGTCTTTAGGAGCATACACTCCAGCATATAGTACACTGAAAAGTGAAGTGCTTATGAAATCCCAGTGTATAGGGAGAACGCTCATGCACAAGCTTCATAAAAACGATAGGTCGGTCCTTGAGCGCAAACAGGAACACAGAAAACTGTGGCTGGCATGCTGACGCGCCTGGCAATGCCTGTGGCCATTAAGAGCGGGAGTCACGCCTGCTGCGGCATGAATTGCCATTAAGGGCGCACCTAGTCCACTTTCTCTGAGTGGCTAAAGCGACGCCTTCGATGTGTTTTCTCTAGGGACGTGCCCGCTATTCGGGCTTCATATGTCCTAAACGCGGTGACACACCAATGGCCTCGAGTCGACTGTGCCACCGAGCATTGGCTCCAGCGCCCGCGCAAGAGCCTGGCTCTGAGTGGCGACATCGCCGTGCCAGAGACAGCTAAGTGGGAAGAGAGTTGGAGGGCCCTTCCATCAGATGCTTGTCTCGTGTAGCTTGTTCACAGGTGGCTCGGCCAGCAGGTTGTAGCCCTGCGTGAGGGGGTTCGAGAAACTTGCTCGGTTGTTGTTGTCGGGTGCGGCGCCAGCTGAAGAGGCAGACATAGATGAGCTTGACGACGAGGCACTGAGCGGCGATCGTGGTGTTGCCGGCGCTGACGAGTTGCTGCGTTCAGCCACGAGAGGGGCGAACTCCTGCGACAACGGCATGTGGTTGCTGCTGTTCAGGCTGGGCCCCCGGCGCAAAAACAGCAGAGCTTCGCGAGCAGACGTGGACCGGCCGTTGCCACTTCCGACGTGCTTGGGCGATGACAGATCGGCAGCCGCCACTAACGCTGCTGCGGAGGAAGGTGGCAGCAGCTGATCACTCTGTGGCGAAGGGCTCTTGGCGTCCTCGTCGATGAAGCTGATGTCAGACATGGGCCGCACTCCCCCCGGGTGGCTTCGGGAGCTGTGCAAGCTGTGCAGGCTATGAATGCTACGCTGGTCCTCCATGTCCTCCAGTGTGCTCTTAAATGCCTTCACTACCCGAAGCTGCATCATTTGGCAGGCCGCCCATCCAGCGGTTTTGCACGTTTTGGGGGAATGAGAGAAAGTGGAGGAAAGGAGGAAGAACAATGACATGAGAGAAAGGGGAGGGGCAGGGAAGAAAAAGTGAAGGGGAAAAAAAACGACACCAAGAAATAAAAACCAGATGCACAGGTCACAATGTTGGGATTTACTGAAGCCATGTTTCTTTTTTTTTTTTTACTTTCCCTCTACGCACAACCAAGGAGCTTCGTTCAATTTTTCTCAACTTCCTCTCCCTTCAACACCATTACAGGGATCTTCTGGCAAATCGATGCCATATAAACTGCAAATGCACCGAAAGCACACTAAACTGCGCAAAAACCATGAAGCAAGTGAATACGTGGAGTCCAATGCTTAATAATAGCAAAAAGAAAAGCTTGCTATATAATTTCTGCTTGGTACTCACACAGCCCTGCTTAGTGTCACGTGCTTGTCTTAATATGAAGGGAGACTTCATAACTGAACATTTTCACCATCACGGGTTTGTGTTACCCAATGAAATGTCGTAAGGCTCCCTGCAAAGTGCCACTGATCAACACATACTATTAGCATGCATAAACTCAGAATGATGAAGAGCACAAGCTCCAATAGCATGTGCGCAGAGGAAAAAGAAAACATGCTTCTACCCGCAAACGCAACAACACCTTCTCTTCAATACCTGACCATTTCCTCAAACAACAGTGTTTCTGCAGTGTTGCTCATGCCCACAGCTGGCAAAGTGCAGCGCTAGTTTTGTTAGGCAAAGATAGAGAAGAGAGAGAGAGAAACAAGGGACTACCTGCCATCACCAAGCTGGCAGGAGTCGAGCAGGTAGAAAGAAAAAAAGCGAATGTCTCTGTTGGTTTTTTTCTTGCTCTGTGCCTACGGTGTCAGAAGCAAAGGCTCGATGCAAACAAATGAACAACTGAAAAGCACAAAAAGAGAGCATGAGCGAAAAACAAAGCGGCACTGTAGTAGTTAAAGGGGGGGAGCGGGGAATGTATGGTAAGACAAAGGCTTTGGCTGCATGCACCTCTCTCAGTCATGGGGAGATTTAAAAAAAAAGGCACAAACGAGAGCAACCCCCGTTTTCTGTTACCTTGCATGAGCGCATAAACAAGCAAAAACAGATGTTCACATCACATAGTTCTGAAGCAAAACTCGGCTATGTAAGAGACAAAAAACTGCAGTGCGAGTATGCTGATTACGGCTAGAAACAAGCGAGAAAAACGTAAAGCCACATAGGAGCTACGTCCCGGAACATAGCAAAACTGAACTAATGAAAATCTACAGGAAGTATTAAATGTCCATTGTGATCAGTGTTGAAGACATGTCAAAAACCAGTAAAACAAAGGCAAAACAAACGTAACGAGATAAGCAGCACGCAAGCTTGAATACATGTAACCGAGAAATATGCATTGACAGCAGTGGTTAGGTAACAAAATAAAAAGGACCAGAGAGAGAGCCGTGTTTAGTAGGAGCACGAAGCATGCTTTTTTTTTTTTTTGTATTGAAAATGTGTGCCAGACAGGATGCAGTGGTTGTTGGTAGGTACTCAGGCTTGTCCCATGGCACTGGAGTATATCGGCCTGTTGCTCATGGCTGTGGTGGTATCACGCTGGACAGCACGTGGAGACATGGACTTCGTTCCCCTCCCTGTGCCCACCCTTTTTTTTTTTGCTCCCTTCATTACTCCCTCAATAGGTCTCTCAATTACTCATTTTATTTGCCCCCTTACTGATTACTCCTTTTTTCACCCCTCACAACACCTTAAAGCCCTTGGCAGTATTTGCATGTATTAGGTACTGTGATCACCATGTAAGACCCCATCTAGCCTCGAAAGGCAATGGAGCAACTGGGAGGAGTTTGTGCCATGTTAATGAACTGTATGTGTTGGCATAGACCAGTAAGTATCGTCAGTCGGGTAAGTAGGGTGTTGTCACATGACACGTCGGCAGTGTTCCCTGCACGTAAAAGCAAGCTAGAAAGCAAATAAATAGAGGAAAAAAAAGAAGAAAAAAAAAACAGGATGTGTTGTAACAGTGTTACTAATGTAGAATGACATAAAGAGATTAAAGAGAGAACCGTCCCATACAGCCACTCTGCTCCAGGGTGAGCACACCAGAGTAGTAGTGGGTATGACAGGGTGTGAAATACATATGCTTTGATAAACTGCAGCATGGTAGAGCAGAGCGGATCACCTCAAAAAAAAAAAAAAAAAAACAACCTTGATATTTCAAGAAGAGAATGAATGGAAATTGCCTGCCATGTTTCAATGCTTCCAAAATAATAAAAGACAGTAATGCAACAAATACTGAATGCCAAAAAGAACTATAAATTTTCAAAATGGATATAAGTACAAAAGCAATAAACTCATTACGAGTCTTAAAGCTTATATAAAAGTGCAAGGAGACCATGACAACTCAAAAGTCCTGCAGGCATGAACAAAATATTCTTGGCAAAGCTCTTTGAACAGTGCCTGCACCAAACCTTTTGTGGGCAGTCCCCTTACGTAGAGCGGTGTAATGGACGAGGGAAGCCATTCTTTGATGTTAAAGCCAAATGCATGTTGGCAAATGTGTGTAGTATCAATAACAAGCTGAGAGGTCTTTAGGTCTTTTTTTTTTTTCTCTCAACAGTTATGGGACACATTGTACATATTTACACTTACCTCTACGCGAAAAGCTGAGTTCAATGCCTAATGTCTTGGAGCACAGTCCCAGTTATAAGGTCACATTGAGATGGTAACATTTAAGACTTTGTCCCATAGCATTCCTATGTACTTCAGTATATTTGGATGTGGCTGGTACACTGTAACAGTGTGCAATGAGAGATTTTGGCATTCAGTCAATGCTAACTGATAAAGTTTACCACTTTTGTAGAAAAAAAAAATTGAAGAAACTGGTAGCACAAAAATTTGAGCCAATAGAGACATCCTGCTCAAATTTTGCTGTTGCTTTTTTTAGAAGCAGGTACTGTAATTGTTTGAGAAGCCTGCTCCACCATTACCCAAAGATTAGTAAAAATTGGAATTAATAAACGTGTTGCATTTTTAAAGTCTGGCATCGAAGCCACAAGATTTTTACGAAAAGATTACTCTCGTCCCTGTATGTCAGTGTGAGGAAATGGTCAGGAACAAATTTGGAAGGGCTGTGCTTCTAAGAATCTAAAAGATAATAAAAAAAAGGGAAAAAATGAGCAGGTAGGGTCGTGTAAGAAACAAAAAAAATTGGGCCTGCAAACTCAAGACATAGGTAGAAATGCACAGTTCTCAATAAGAACATGCTGAAAGACAGGAAACCACACAATAAGAAAGAAAGAAAGAAATAAAGGAGGGGCATATATAAAACGGCATATGTAAAAGTTTTGGAGAAGACATCTTTGTGGCAAGAGGGAAGGCAAAGGAGGTAGGGGCAAAGTAGGAAGATGGACGTGGGCATGAGATAGGACGGCACCACTGTAGCAGCTTGAAATCTGATAAGAATTAGCTCCTCTCCATGAGCTTGTCTTGAGAACCGTGCAAGGACACAAGCAACTTCTTACTAAGGTCAAATTTCAAGAAAATCCACTACTGATGAATGTCGTCCTCTTCAAGCGTGACCTTAAAGCAAAAGCGCAGAAAGCTACTTTATGTTTCGATCATCTTTTCAAAGCATCTTCTTCAGCACGTCTTCGCAGCCTCTTCGTAGGAATGTATGTGTTTTCTGTCACTTCGAAGAAGCCTCTATGAAGTGCGGACTTCATAGCTTTTTTTGCTGCTGCTGCTGTTGTTGGTGCCTACAACGAAACCCCTCTGTGGAATCTCAAAATGGCTTTGCCTTAAAACTTGGAGTGTACGAAATCAGTAAATTGTCGGTAGCTCGGGGTACTCTGACACAGTGGCCAAGATGTACACGGCCTACGCAGGATAGAAGATCGGGAACAAGTGATGGCCAAAAGTGAGGGAATAAAGAAGACAAGGAAGGAAGAAAACTGACCAGAGGTAGGGCAGAAAAATGCAAATTGCACAAGGGGAGGACTGTTAGCCAAGAGCTGAGTGGCAACACTGTCGAAGAAAAGAAACAGGGGATGGGAAAACGACAAGCAACATCTCCAGTGCGGTAAAAGGCAGGAAGGGAACAACGAAGTGCAGGACAAAGGGAGGTAGTAGGAATGGCAATGAAGGGTGTCGAATGAAGGACAGCCTGACAGAGAGAGAAATAGATAAGACTGTTTTCACATGTTCATTCTACACCCATTTTTTCAACTGCCATCGAAAAGAAATGAGTGGCATGAACTGCAGACGTGCTTGCTGACGGAGCACTTCCGCCATGAGACTCCACCGCCGATGGTCAATCGTGATGGTAAAAAAGTAGCAGGGAAACCTGACCTTAGTGAAGTAAGAAAGGAGGATGAAAAAAAATATGAAGTAAATATGCCATAAAACCTTGTGCACCCCCCCCCCCCCCCACCACCACCACCGGCGTGAAATGTGCGCACACAAGGAAAAATAGCAGTCGTAATGCACACATCCACACGTAACAGGGCCACCTGACTTTGGAATCTGCACTGACTGGCCAATGCACACCATACAGACATTAACTGAGCACATTCAAAAGTGGGATACCAAGTTTACCCGTTTGCGATACACCACGTCCCCAACCCTTCCTCTTTAAGAGAGAAGAAAAAAAAATAGTTTCCTGTTCACAAAAAAGCAAAATAAATGTGATACCCATCTATAGCATTGCCCATTTCCCAGCTGGGTCCTTGCACCACAGCCTTAAAGAAAGAAGAAGACTGCTAGAAAAACAGACATTCACTTGTTCGTTAAAGGGGTCCTTTCTCCACAACACTTGTAATATTAAATGATGTTCACAATACCACATACAATCTCAAGTAGCAAAGAATCCCCCCAGAGCTTGATCCATCTGCCAAGGCCCGACTCGGCCGGAGCACTTCGTATTGGGCAAGCCCGCGGGCAGACATACTACAAACACTTCAGGGAACCTCTACACTTAACATTCATACGGGTGCAGTATTACAGATATGGAAGTGAACATGGTCAAGGCTTCAGCAGACAGTTCAGAATACAAGCAAAAAAGAGAAAAAAATATGTACACACAAACACAAACACCAATAAGACAAACATGAGGGCTAGATTTATATTATAACTTGTCAGATCTTAGCTCGTGTTACTTCAATCTTCTTACAGCTACATATCTATGTATGTATGTGACAAAATAACTACTGCTACATGCAGCCTAAGGCAACTGATTTCGAATGTGTTAGAAAAAAACCTCAATACAGTGTATACCAAAGTGTTAAGACTACAGGATAAAAAACTGTTTATACACAGTAAACTAAGACCTAAATTTAAAAAAAGTTGTTTTCTTTCTATTTTCTATCACCAAAAAATGGCACAATAAATTCTTTTGATAAACATAAAGATGTGTATAACTATTTACCTTTATAACCTAGAGACATACACGTAAGAAAAGGCCAACTGACGGTAAGAACAGAGAGGTAATGGAACAAAAAATAATTGCAGATCCTCTTGCACAACACAAGCTGCAAGTGCTCTAGGATCCAAAGGAAAGCTAAGCTTCTTAATCTGCAGTTCCATACCGAATTAATACCAGTACACCGATGTGGACGACAGCTTGAATGGAACAAAACAGACAATAGAGGGCAACAGAAAACTGGGAACAGATGATGAAGTGTGTCTTGCATTCTAAGTGCGGAGGCCAAAGATGCCTCCCACGAAAGTGCTCCCTTCCATGTATAGCTCTGCGCTGCTCATTTTCAAGTGTTCAGTGAGCACGCATCAGTGTCCACGGACGTGCACAACAGCAATCGTTGCAGCACATGCGACGAAACACGCAAGCTCATGTGTTGTAAAGAGCCTTCCAAGAACGCCCCGTCACCGATGGTCCTGTGCAGGTCAAATCATCGACGCCTTGGTGACTTGCGGCAGAAAACCGTCGAAGCTGCGCTAAGCTTCCACTCAGCAGATCCATGTTCTCTCCTGACAGCTCAGGAGATGGGCTCTGCGGAAACACAGCCACCAGGCACGAACCCCGCACACGTATGAAGAAAAAAGGACAAGAAAAGGACAAATACATGAACAAGTACTTATACTTTTTTCTTTTTCTCATGTCGAAGAGAATCAGCCTGATTTCTTAGGTATGCCAAGCCTGGTCTGCCATTTCACCAAAGTCCTCATACTTGATCGCCCACCAGAGCACACCACAATTTAACCCTGCTGCCTCTTCTATTAGAAAGGCCTCGCAAAACTTCTTCATCATGGTCAGAAAACATTGCCGATCTGTAGGCGGGGCTCCTGAGGACAAGTGAGCCAAGCATTTTAGCTCGGCATGCAGCCTAAAATTCACAATTCTGAAGGATCAAAATCGCTTGCTTTTTTCTCTTGACAAATAATGTCATAAATCCAAATGACCTCACCATAAACACAAAGTCCATGCTCGCAGGCTGATCTGAACATTGTGGGTGCACGGTTACCACGGCAGCGTGCAAAATGCCACGACGTGCCCGCGCACTTGCTCGCAATCACACTGGAAGTGTGCAGAATTGAAAAAAAAAAAAAAAAGAATATACGTATGACGTGCACTGGCAAACAAATGTAGCTTCTTGCCCCGTTGTCATATCCCTCACTGCATAGCTTCAAGCGCACTTGGTCTCATGAAAAGAGAAAATGCTTAAACCATGCAACAGATATTTGTACCGCCGCTCCTACCTGTAGGATTCTAAAATTTTATTTGCACCAATCAATTTGTGAAGGAGCACCGACGAGAAATTTCGAAGGCGAGATAACAAGCAAGATAGAGTTATGTGGAGATGCTCACAACATCTAGAAAATATCAAGGGCAAATATAGGCTTGAACATATTAAAATTCAATTTGGAAGTGCACGCTGTGCAACTGAGCAAGATGTGGAGCCCCTCGCAAATCCAACGTCAATGCAGGGGCAATGGAAACAAACCTGCGTCATAGGTTTGGGTTGGGTGGTTGCTGGCACCTGCCTTGTGCTTGCACTATCTTTGATTTTCTCCTCAGTGCCACCGTGTGTGCCGACTGTGCTGACTGTCAGTGCAGCACCTGCCTTCACACACTCTTGCGCGCAGCGTCCACGTGACAGTTTCGCGTGGTCACGTGGCCAGCTGTGTCTACCTTGCCCCATGAATTGCTCCTGCCTAGCTCGGTACTTTTTTTTTAAAGCCAAGCCTGAAACTGCGCGCTCTAAAGACGTTTCTAAATAAATAACCATCGCACACTCGTGCAAACGAAGTTTTTTAGCCGTGGTAAGTGCATCATAAGCTGCCTATTGCAGAAAAAAAAGAACAATGCACAAAATTTTTGTGTCAGCGCTCCTTTAATGAAGCCATTCAATGATAACTTGGGAAAGCGTTGACGGGCCCCTTCAAGTAATACTTTCGCTACATGCAAGCTAATCATCATCTCTGCACTTCAAGAGGTGCATTTCAGTATAAGAAAAACTCGAATGAATTAGTGGTAACTCATAATCAGCGAGCGACAGTGCTAAACTGATGAGAATGGAGGAAAAAGAAGGTCATGATGAGACCTCCAACTCAAGTGCTTTTTAACCTGTAGCCTAGGATGCTGCTCTGGTCATGCCAACTCATAACTACCGTTGCCCATCACATTGTTCACCTCGCAGCGAATCCTTAGCATCCTTTCACATTTATCATCATCATCACAGCCTGGCCTAGCACAAAGTCAGCCATCAGAAGTTTGCAGGGTGCAAGTCTGGTGAAAATGCAAAACTTCAGCTTTGTATACTCTGCAGCCATAAGCTACAACACAGCAATAAACAAAGAAAGAGGCTCCAACTGCAGAAAATTTAATGTGGCAGTATGCTTGGGGTGATCCAAATAGCAAAGCCGTCTTCTGGTTCGTTGCGACGTGTGTTATTTCAGCCAACATTCCTAGAAAATCAGGCTGTTCATCAACAAAAGTAAACTGTACACAAACAGTACTAATGAATGTTACAGAAAAATACGAGGTGATGCCCGATCTATGGCACATGCTCCAATTTTATAAGTAAAACTTGATTGCAACTGAAATGTAAGATGTCTGGCCAGCAGTGTTACATAAATAGCATTAAATCTGATGGAGGAAAAACATCGACACATGGCACCACCCGAATATTAGAAGTCATAGTTTTGCCATGTTGAATATAAACACACATGTAGATTACTTTACCTGAAACAGTTCCATATGCAGTCTAATAGTTCCAAAAGTGTTTTGTATGATTGATTATGCATTGCTCAATAGAATAATCAATACAACTTCCATGAAATTGGTGAATAAAGAAATTATTGCACAACAAACATAAAGAACTGCTCATGAAATGCTTCAGTATGCATGCCAGCATTGTTTAGCCCATCTTGTTACTCAAGTAAGGCCAGCTTTGTAGACATCACCTCGCATTTCTCTTAAGGAGTATTTAGGAGACATAATTGTCGAGAGGGATTAGATAAATATTTGTTGTGAAATAGGTACCAGCTAGAACAAATATTCACTCGCTTCAGATAAAAATTTAGGTAAGGCACACCAGCTAGGTGACAGAAGATGGAATCAATGCTTTTGCATTACGATATAAATTAAAATTTTATTGTACACCTAACATCGCAAAGAACTTCAATTGTGAGTTACGAAGCCAAACATCCAAAAGTCATTCACAAGTCATGAGGACCCGAAAAACGGTGCCAATTTCTTTGTATGCACAAAAGGACGTAAAATTTCAGGACTGAAAGTTCTTCGTGTCAAAAAGAAAAGGGGGGGAAATCGGCCAAGTCGTAATGACAGCAATAACTCGCAGCTAAGCTGCTTTGTTTGAAATATTCA
Organism: Rhipicephalus microplus; assembly: GCF_013339725.1. Taxonomy (NCBI): domain Eukaryota; kingdom Metazoa; phylum Arthropoda; class Arachnida; order Ixodida; family Ixodidae; genus Rhipicephalus; species Rhipicephalus microplus. The sequence goes on from NC_051171.1 coordinate 135,842,222, forward strand.
GTGTTTCAAAGCCTGAGTGGTATAAACCTATAGTTATGCTAGCAAAAGGAAAGGATACCTGTGATGATGCTTAAAAAATATATTTGTATACAGTTTTCTGTCCCCCAAAATATTTGTTGATGTGTGCCACAGCCAAGAGGCAAGCCCTGTTTAAAACTCTGGTCTACACAACCATTTATATATGCAATGGAGGATTTGTATCTCACCTGAGCATCGTCAGAGTTTCAGCTTCAATAAAATTCCCTGAATAGCAATGTACGTTTGTCCTCAGAACGTCTGCTATTACATTGGAGGGCTTATTAACAATTGCTTCCATCTCTTGTCACTGAACAGTGCGGCATGTCGACGCTATTTCAAAACACGATAACAAAGCACTGCTTGTTTAGAAATGCTGTTGCAACACACACCAACCTCGTTACTATCAGAATCAGTTCGTGCCAGATTAAATGCAACAAGCTGCGATTAAAATCCTTGCTCAAAGCAAATTTACACTGAGCAAATTAAACTTCCACAATCTTGTGCTATTAAAAAAAGTGTGTAAAAGGTACCTAGAACGAGCAAAATGTGCTCCTTCATGTACGATTGCAGCAACGGCTACGCAAGCAGTGACAATTTAAGTTACGTGCAGATTGAGCGTTGTATTCTATGTGTCAAACAAAATGAGCGCAGCAATGAGCATATCTGTTAGAAGTATGTGCTGGTGTCATATGACTAACATTTTTAAATGCCAATAGAAGCCAATCAATGGTAACACTTACAATCTTTAAAGTTTAAAGGTACACCAAAGCCTATAAGTGCCACTTTGTACTTTTCTAAAACAGTCGGGATAGGAACATGCAGAGAGAGGTCTAGCTTGGGAAACATACTACAGTGCACAAGTGTATTCATTGAAATAAAGGCTAGCAAGCGTCTGGGTTTTCAACATTGGTTGAAAATTTTCGTGCTGCCCACATTAAGACATATGAAGAAAGGTATCCAGAGGCTGTACAAGTTGGCTCACATTGCTTCAGTTTTTTCCACAGCTCTCATATTTTCTCTTGTATAATTCATAGTTGATATACATGGGCAGAAATAGGCATAAAATAATTTAAGGCCTCCAATAACTAAACCCTAAAGGAGGAGGAATCGAGCAGTGAATTCTGATTTCCCAAACCAAAAGACAAGCTAGAAGAAACACCGTAGTCAGTGGGTGTCAAGTTATTTCAAACACCTGTGGTTCATTGACATGCCTCAAGTACATGGGAAGTATTGTACTCTGCACCCACTGTTATGTCGCTGCCACAACCATGAATTGAACCCATTACCTTAGAGGTACTGAGAACTGACCGAATGTGTGTTTAGATCTTAGCAGAAATGAAGAGATCTTGAAATATAGTGACAGATTCAAGCATTATTTTTGCATTGTGACTAGGTTTTATATATTTAAATCGTGCTTGAAACTAACAAAGACCGTTACGTTGCGCACCCTAGTGGATGACCCTTGAAGCTGGATTACAGAATACAGAGTCGATCACTTTGCTGTACACAGTCGCGTAGTCTCACGCTCTCATGCGTGCAAGTCCTCAAAATTATAGTATGGATGTCATTATCCATCCGTACTCGATTTTGTGCTGCTTACGACGTAAAAGGAATCGCACGGAGAAAAGCGGCACTGCCGTCGTGGCCACCAGTGAAACAAGCCGTACTACGGCGCATGCACATGGAGTGCATGCATGCGCAATGACTTACCACGCTAGAACATCGACTGCACTCGCGCTTGCCGTTCGCAGCATGCGAGTATATGACTTCATATTCAGTGCAGACAGATAAGTTCTGATTACGAATGTTTGAAAGCATTTCCCGTTTTACCATTTCGTGTTTAGACTCGCTGGCCAGTAAGCTTTCCATTGCACAAAAAAAAAAAAAAAAACAGGCACCTTAAAAGTTCTTTGTCGGAAAGCTTAGCAACATAAAATTAGAGGCTGAATGAAGTGTACTGCTCGCACAGTCAATACTCTAAAAGGAGAAAAGACAGATTCCGCATGTCGCGAGTATTAAATACTCAGTAGCCACAACGGCATAGACACTCAGCCAAGGGTTCTGTTTTTAAGCTTTCATGCCTCACAAATGTTCTACCGTCGACAATGTTTTGGTTACACATCTCAGACTCGGCAAGCAAGTTTGGAGTTGCTGATTTATCTTAAATCCTTGCTCTAATTAAGTGACTTTTCAGTGTATTACAAACAGAATGATAGAAAAATAATGAAATACTCTTTTTTTGAATTATCCGGTATTTCTTGCAATACTAAAATGAACCCTTGCGAACCAACTGTACAAACGAAGCCTCATCAAATGATATATACTACCACGTTTTAAGTGTATTCATCGGTCTACAATCGCTAAAGAGCATTTAGGCGCTGCAGCAGGTGCGCGTAGACAAGGAAAGATTTGTGAGGGACTTCCAAGAACAGCGTGTAATTTAGACACGAGTGCACCGTACAATGATAAACTCTCCCTGCATGCGTGATGGTGTAGATATGTGCGGGAGGGTCAGTAGTGTTAATAAAAGCTGGCAAAACTGGCATGCAAACAGCTGGAGTTTGAAAACTAGGTATGATCCTCAGTGAGATTTCACTTACATATTTCAAAATAGTCGAAATTACTTTCCATAAAGAAAGCTGTAAAACTGTCACAAATAACAGTCACATTAAACAGAGGTAATGTGAAACAAAACATTCTCTGACTAGCGCAAATGGTGAAGTTGTAACTGGTTTCAACTTGAGAAAAAATTACAACCCAACCCATGCCATGACCGGTTTGTCAAAAAAATTAAGTCATAAATGTGAAATGCTTTCAAGCTTACAACTTGCTTGTATCCTGTCATTAAATTTCAGCATATTAATCTTATTAGCTCTTTTTTCATATGCACTACCATCTGTGCCTATGAAGGAATTTATCAGGTAAGTGGCTTATTATCCAGCTGGCAACTTTATCTAATTAAAAGCATTTAGTGCAACTAAAAATTTTCATCTTATTAAGAGCATTTAAGTGCAAATAAAAATTTTCATAATGCCACAAACTGCACATATCATGGCCACCAGTGAAACAAACAATTGAAAATATTTGAGCAAGTCAAAGCAGCTGATTAAGCTCTGGGCAACAAGAAACAACCACGCAAAGTCCAACCGTGCAGACACATACATAATATACCAAGCAATTATTACAGACGTACACACAGTGTGTTATTACAAGCATATTAGTGCTATTCGATAATGGTGTTACAGTGAGAATTGCAAACGTTTTAATAAAGACAAGGAGAAAAAACTTTAAATGCTACTGCCCCCAGCAAATACTAAAGAAGTGAGAAAAATGACAAGATAAATCACAGTTCCAAATCTGCCTTAGGAATACAACGAAGCAGCTTCATTTCATCAACGAAGATCACAAGCCCTGTAAACATCCACATCCAATAACAAACACTTTTTGCCACTAGCAATACATCGACAAAAAAGACATTATGCTTTGTCAAACTTTAGTTAGCAGGGACATAATTGTACTTACTGTAATATATAAAGTTATCCTTTATGTTAATACTCAACAAATATAGGATCCTTACCATGAACATAGAATGAAACAAACCTATGTCTTCCTAGATGTAACCCAATTAGAATAAGGTTTAATATGCAAGCTCATTATAAATGATTCTATTAAGCATCTAGACGTTTGGATAACACAATTTCTTTGAAGAAGTCTTTTCAACAATTATGCTTTGTGTATACTGTGCGATTCTATTCTCCACTGCCACAGGTGCACTTAAAAACCAATGCTTGCAGGAAGAACAAAAAATATGTGGCAGTCTACGGAAAAAAATTTTGTACCGTAATTTTTACCCATGTCCTTATACTTGTAGCCATTCTAATTTTTTGTAACTGCCTTAATGACACTGCTAATTTTCCTGAAACGTCTCATACGCATTCCAATGAGTCCATGTGTTGTCTGTAACACCACAACAAAAACTTCGTGGAATTTGTATGGAATCTCCATAGGTTGTGCAAAATTTGGGAATTTATAGAGACTTAATCAAATGGCATACACAGAATTAGAAAAATTTAAGTGGCATTAAAGAGTACAATAAGGTGTAAAGGAACAGAAAAGCCATTGACGTGCAAATACATATATGTCGCACAGCTCTGTCACATGAAGCGTGAAAACAAAAAGTGCACATTTAAGTTGAAATGCCTTACACAGGTCACAGGCGAACAAGTATGCTCAAGGTAGGAAACATGGGATTCCGTGCGTGTTTCCCAATGCTTTCCGTGCTTGTTTAGCCCAATGCACAACCACCAATTTATGCTATAACCGTACTTGCAGTGCTTAATTAAATTTTCATGTGCAGAAATTTAGTTAACTTGCACTGTTTTACTGGACATGTGAGACATGTTGGATAACATCGCAAAATCGTAATCATAGAAAAATGCATGAAAAAGAAAATCAAAAAAAGCCTAGATGATAGCAAGTTTACAGTCATCTAAACTTAGCTGTACATTTTAATAAAATATATTACAACTTAAAAAAAAGATTGGCAATGTTACGAGCATAGTCTGCTTACTGAGCGATTTCATAATCTTCACATAACTAAACCTCGTCCAATGAACTACGTTCTCACAGGCAATCAGCATTTTGCCAGTTAAGAGCAAGACAGAAGTCCCACTAGCTGAATGAGCCACAAATTAATTCTACATTCTATAAGGAAAGCGTTGGATACTTCATAAATCGAAAAGCTTTTAAAGACAACTTTAAGAGTATGTCGAGTTCATGAAGTTAATGTTTTCTTTAGATGTTAGAAGAATAATCTACAATGAAGAAACAGCATGCAAGGTCAGTGAAGTATGGCACACCCTTGAAGCAACTTGTACATTAAACCAGGTCCAACCAATAATAAAAACTCTTGGAAAACCTGGAGAAAGCAGTTGACTGACTGGTGCTTATTGATGCTCTTAAAATCAGCTTAACTACAGTCAAACTCCTTCACAAAAGAGACAAAGGGTATAGAAGACACCAGTGTGCCTAGAGTAAGATACAGGGTGATAGGAAAATGCATACGAGGTCCCCTGCTTTAAGAGATATCTCATATAAGACAAAAATTGCTGCTCGGAGCATAGAGTTAACTGTATGTTGCTGAATGCTCTAAAGTAATGCAGGAGCATTCCTTAAATGAACAGCACGGTTCTTAAAAGAAGATTTTAACATTTACTTAGTATGTTAGTTTTAGTTATGTAGTCTATATAACTCATTTGTTGCTAACTTTATGCTACTTGCATTCTTACTTTTCAACAGTTTTACAAAAAATGCAGTACCTAAAAATATCATTTAGGAAGATATCAATAGCTTCTGTGCATTTCAATGATCCATAAAGACCCATCTTATTTCTCGGCTTGCTCTAAAAAAAAAATCTACATAAAAAAGATTGACAGTCCGGAAATTGTTCTATATTTTTTACAGTTTACTTCAAGATACGCATCGCCACATGCAGAAGACTGACAGAGCAATGAGTAGTGACGTCAAACACACACACAAAAAAAAGATAACCAGGACTACCCTTGCCTTCTTGTGCAAACAATTTCATAAACAAATTAAAGCCATGACTTCCTGGCTCTCTCTTCACTATCAAAATGCTAAGAAATCTTACGCCGAAAAACCTAATAGGTCACTGATACAGGAGCAATGTTAGTTACAATAACAGAGGCACCATAGAGAAAAGGCAACACATGTGCAGCGGAAGAGTGTAGAAAAACCGCCAAGAAGCGGAATCGCCTGCCTACCACAGCCACTTTTTATGCTCAGAGAGAAAGACACTGTGCATGAGTACTAGAGAAATACTAAAAAAAACAAAGAAGGAATACAAACACATACAGGAAAAACACACAAGGGAAACATCAGGGCACAGACATTAAAAAAAATGCTTTTGAACACAGAAGCCTTTGTACACTGAACTGTAAACTGAAGCTTTGACCATGTTAGTGTGCTTTCAAAATGCAACAGAGTTGGTGGCGAACACGGGCAACTGCCTTCCGCCCGACTTCAAAGGCGACTAGCTGCTCAGTCTAGCGACAGCAGCCATCGCGCCCAAAGCCAGCGTTAGGGATGACACATTTCATTTTGGGGCAGCTGCTCACTCCCGAGTTAGGAAGGAGAAAAGGAGAGTGCCGACGATCGCAGCTGCCATCACAGACAGCCGCACGTTGGAGGGGGGAGAAAAGAAGGTCGTCATTCGTAGCAATCTTGACATTGAGAAAACTGGCCCCACATCTTAGGTGCAACCGTGGCACACCGTCTTCCTGCCCTTCCCCCACAGCTTCCCAGCACAACACCCCGCAATATCAAGCCAGTGTCGTTAAATCCCAGAGCCTCGCCATGGTTTCGCGCAGGCTCAGAAGTGCAGTGACATGGGACAGGGTTGGTGGCGCGTCTGACTGAATTGTCAGCAAACTGGGATGCAAAAACCCACACAGCAGTCAATGCAAGGTCGCTTCGGGCTCCGAAAAGAAAAGGAGCTCAGTGCACACACACACCAAGGCCAGACAACACACTTAAACAAATTTAGGAAAGGGAAAATACAGCATTAAACTCTCTATGGATGCGTTCCGGTAGTCACACGCACACACACACATGCGCACACGTACGTATGCCAGCACAAACATTCACGCGAAATGAGACACGATGCGAGATGGCCTAGTGAATCAGCCTTCAAACACACACACACACACAAGCCTGAAAACGAAATAGTGAAAATAACTACACACTACAGCAAAGGTTTGCAGAGGGACTGATAGGTGGCGAGGAGTGAGCGCGTGCCCTCGTAAAGAATGGCAGACGTCGCACGAGTGCAAGTGTAGACTGCTCGTACGAAGGCACTCCTCGGCCCGCTCAAAAAAATCTTATTTTTTATTACCAATTCCGTGCATGTCACCCACTGCACATGGGGAAGGAAATGCTAAGTGACCTTTCCGACAATGAACAGTCCTTACATGCTCACACAACTACACAGCAAACAATCATGCAGGGTCCCCGAAACTCGTAAGCACAGAGGAGACCGTCAAAAGTGCTTCTAATGGCACAAATGCCTCTATGAAAACACCGTGTCAGTTTTTGGGTTAGTGCTAGAGCTCATTCATTTGAGGCTTGTAGTCTTTTCCTTGTTTCCTCTCCTTTTTTTTTTAAGTACAAATTGATTGTTCTAGTTCATTGCTGGCACATTTCTTGCACACGTTCCTTTCAACAGGGCATAGCTCTATTAATGTAATATCCAATACGAGTGTATCATATGAATCACAGCAAAGAAGAAAAGAAAAACTTGCAGCTGAGGCACGTCATCAACAGAGCATCTCTTTTCCTCATATGAATGCTTAACCCCTTAACTGTTCTGATATATCTAGAATATCTGTCCCCAAAGTGCTTTTTTTTTTAAATTGATATTCAATACTTTCCTTTTTCAAAAATAAGTTTCTGATGATGTAAAACATTGAGGCCCATATTGTGAAACCAGCGTAATAAAGTGCTGACGTTCATGGCAAAAGGCCTACAACCTACTGATAATAAACAGCAAACACTACAGGAGCACTATTTAAAAATTTTCAGCATTGTGACAACGATTTCATTAATCTGACAACTTTATTGATTTCGATGACAAAGATATATTGTTTTTTTTGAAGCAAGATTGAGGGTATTGAAAGACCGTTGAAAGCAAGAAATTAAGAGATGAGTGCCGCCATCTGCAAAGTGACACGTAATCTAGCTCGCTTCATGCAAAGCAATCATTGGAAGGTATCTCGGACAAGTGTGGGACGAGCTACACTCGTCCAAACTAGCTTGGGGACAGATCGACTAGGGCGAGCTAGGCTTGAGCGAAACTGTTCAGGGGTTATTATAGATCTGTTCAATCGTACGTGCCAGCTAAAGGTCAGCTTAAAGAATTGATTCAGATGCTTGGAAATAAGTGCAGACAGCTGGAAACTGCAGAAAAGTGCAGATTTACTTAGGCACCTAACCTCGCAGATCACAGATGCATTAAGAAATTTTGAAAGTTAAAAACAAAGTACTGACAGACTTTTCTTGGGCAAAAGCTTGCAATAAAAACTTTATCTACAAGTGCAGGCTAAAGAAGTGTCATTATTCCTATTAGATTAAGTAAGAAAACTGTGCTTCTGCACCAGCTGTCACGGCACCTTAGAAACACTTCACTCTGAATGCAGATACACTCAAGCCTCATTATAATGAAGTTGCACCTGACACGAAAATGAGTTCATTATATCCGAAAATTAACTATAATGATATAGTCCTAAAACTGCATTTATTGCAAAGTATTCTTCATTTACTTCATAATGACAGATATTTCGTTATAAACGGGAAGATTGTTATATCGAGGCTTGAGTGTAGCAAGATATGAAGTGTACTCTAAAAAGAGAATTTAACAACAGATCTACATTAAACAGTTATTCTAGCTTTTCACTGAGTTCTGCTCTTACACAGGCAGAAGGGCTCACAAAAACTACAACCTGCTACTACAACTATCAACTAAAACTTCCAACTACCAATTGTGGGTGACAATCAGGGAAGACGACTCTGCACAGGCTTGCATTCGTAGGGCCATTAGGTATACAATTTAAAGACATTTTAAAAGAAATAGGCATATCATGCCACTCTGCTAATTACTAAGTTGCTGCTTTTGTCTAGTGCATCAACTGGGACAAATTACCACTAAAGTGTTGCCGAGTATCACACTACCTTTTCTGGTCAGCTGCAGCAGAGAATAATTTTTAACGATTACCAGCTGAATTATTCAGCAAGCTCAATTATTTAAATAGCAATAAAATAAAACTGACTTCAGGTAGCTGGTGAGGAAAGACACACTATGTAATGGCATACACATTTCAACAGCCATCAGTAAGTCATATCTCTAAGCACTGTTTTCTAATGTGTAATTTTGGTATAGACTTTTTTGCAAGCGTTAGCAACACCTCGTCTTAATATGTACAACTGAAGTTAAGGGAGACGTATACTGGCAATTTACTCCAATTGAGTCAATTCAGTTTCTTCAAATTTTATACACAATGCACAAGATTAACTTGTACCAACAAGCTGCCAAAGACCACCCCGTAAAAAGGCTATTGTCTAGAAATGGCGTGGTGAGAAGCACTAACTCGAGTTATGTAGCAATTTCCTACTAGCTTTTGCAAGCCTGTTTGCTTTATAACATTACACTTGATGTTGCATACCCTGACCTAACTTTGCAGCCTGTGCAGAGTCCTCATAATGCCCACAGCGACTCCAGTTTACATCTCGCAGAAAAGACAGAGAGAGCATAAAGAAAGGCGAAAGGTAGAAAGGTGAGAGAAGAAAGAGAGAGGAGGACGTAACTATGAAAACAACTCACTTGCTGTAAAGCAGGAATGGCAGTACAACAAAGAAGGATGCATATCACAGCTTACAACAAATGCAGCAATAACGTTACAAGAAAAATATGTGGAAAGATTATACATAAATGACATGTTATATAGTATTGTAAAAAGTAACTGGCTATAAACCAGTTACCAGTCCTGCTTAGGGAAGTAGCCTGCATAATTTTATCTTTGCTAACTGGTTCCAAATAGGTCATCATTAACTTGGTCTCAATCCCAAATTCATGCCTCCGTTACAACTTGCTATTTCCCACCTGTGGCCTGTTTCTGCAGTCTGAACTTTCTTTAGCCTTCATACATTGACCTAAAGGTTAGCAGTGACAAAGCACAGTGACCTCTCCTTTAATTTTCATTTCCAAAGAGATGTCAAAGAGACGGAGAATGGATAGGGCGGTAGACCAGGCAAGCATCTGATTCACCAACCTAGACGATGCTAAAGACAATGAGCGAATAGAAAAAGAATGAAACATAAAAAAACACAGCTGTTCATAATTTCGGTAGTGTCTGTCGAGAACGCTCAGCCTCGTTCTTTTCTCTCCCTAACCAAGCATTTGCTTGGTCAGTACAGAGAAACTCGGTAGCTGCAGCTCTACGCTACGAAACACACAGCCCTCCCACAGTAATGCATCCTTCTTTGTATTTTTTTTTTTTTTTGCCATTGGGTCCAGGGAAAGGATGTAAGGAGGGAGGGCGAAGGAGCATGGGGCTGTCTGGCCTTCACGGTTACTGGGCCCTGGAGGAGGTCCCGCTCATCGTTACGGTTCGGTGGGAACGATCGGGAGAGAGATCGGTCGGTGGCGCTTACCTGTGTCTGCAGCCTGGTGAGTCCCCGTATCCAGAGAATCTGTCCCGTGCGCTTGACATCCTGCGAGAGGGAGCCGGAACTGCCGTCCTCGACGAGCGAGGCCGTGGCGTTCATCTCTTCCGGTGCGCCAGATCCCCAGGTGAAGGTCTTGGGGATGCGCTTGGTCGGCACAGTGGTCACAAGCTGGCCCCACACCAGTGTGCCACAACCAAAGAACACACACCACAGCCACTGGTCCAGGGACAGGGCCTTTGTTTGGAAAAACACGCTACCATACTGCACTATTATCACCTGTACACGTGGGACCGGCCAGCATAACAGCAAGAGCACCCCCGGTGTAGTGGCATCAAGAAACCAGGTGGGAGAGAGAGAGAGAACACAGATATTAGATGCAGAAATGGGGTAGCAGAGAGCCATATCAAGACAAACATCTGAGGATGTAATGAGAACTTCACGAACAACAACTACACTTCGTACAAGAAAGAGATCTCTTATGCAAAATCGCTGCTTAAACAGGACAGCTGCTTCTCAAATGATTTGTTTCATAATTGGTTACCGCAAACAAGTCTGCCTCTGAGCGAAAGGAATTCTTGTAAAACGGAACACTTTCTTTCAGGTCCCTTCAGTTCCCACATACCGATAGTCGACTGTAAATATGTTTTTAAAGCTGTTCTCTAGGACTGCACAACAAAGATACTACCGTATTTACTCGATTCTACCACGCCCTCGATTGTCGCGCACCGGGTTTCCACGGCGAAAAAAAAAAAGTAAGACATCGATTGCAACGCGCACCAATTTTTCTCGTTGGCCACACAGTCACACCACTCGGGAAAAAGACTCCTTTCGGCGTCTTCCGTTTAAATATGAGGTACGGGGGAAGCTTGTGGCTATCCGACGTGCAAAGGAGCATTTCCGTCACTCTAGTTATATTGTGGCCCGATGTCAGCACGCGAACTTGCTTCGCCCCCTTTTTTCGACGGTTTTGGTGCCAGGCATGTCGAAGTAAAGAGGCGTCTGATGGGCATTCCCGATTTGCCCAAGCAGGGAGCCGTTGTTGTGCCGCAAGTTTAGGACGAACCTCTGAAAACTGAAGCTTTTCTTCGTACTCCTCCGGCAACTTTTGGCGTATGCGCGTTTGCCTTCAGAGGGAAAAGCCTTTCCTCTTCATAAAGTTAGTTAGCCAGCATCTGCTCACTATAAACTGGCTCCGCATTAGCCCTTTTTCTAAGGCTAACTGCATAGCCTGCACTTGGAGCAGTTCTGTCGTCACAGGCTGCTGGGCCGCACACTGCTCAATCACATACTCGCCGAGCAGCTCTTCAATGTACGGAAACCGACTCTGCTGAGGGCCGCTGAAGCCTTTGCGTGAATCTTTGCTGTCGACAATATTCTGCTTTTGTTTCCGCCAGTCCCGCACGCACGTTTCGGGAACTCCGAACGACCACGATGCAGCCCGATTTACGTCCGTTTCGGCACACGCGATGACTTTTCTTTAAAAGCGGCATCGTGGTGCACTCGTCGAGTTTTTGGAGTTGGCCCTTCCATGCCGTCGATGCTAAAGCACACCAAGATGACGAACTCCTCAACACACGTACGAAGTGCTGCACATGCGAAACCCATAGGCAGAAATGGCCGACGCGCCATGCCGACGCACGTAGGGGGCGGCCATTTTGGAATGCCGATGGCAATAGAATGACCGTATTAATTTTTTTATTTTTTCGTACTCGATTCTAACGCGCATGCGATTTATGAACTCGCTTAACCGGAAAAAAGGTGCACGTTAGATTTGAGTAATTACGGTACTTCTGTCATTAAATGAATTCAAACGCTGTGCGGCAGCCATAGTATATTGTTTAAATGTTCCGACCAGTTAAGGCCTCCCTCTAGTTGCTTGAAAAACCATCTTGAATGTGTCTGGCTATTTGGTAGCACTTCACATTTTTTTTCTCACAGACAATAATGAACTATAAAACAAAGTATCAACCCAAAAAGAAAGAACTGGGCCAAATTTAAGGTGGCAGCGCCAATATCGAAGTCTCTGCGATGAACATCTAAGAGTTGGAACTAAAAAGGTGACAAAAGGGTCAGTAGAAGTAAGTTAAGCACGTAGAAAGACGATTAACATCCATGCAGGCCTAAAGCAGTGTCCTCAAATACCTCGTGATCTTTGAAGTACGTAAAACGTAACATATTTTTAAATCATGTGCCATCGACAGCTTCTGTTTGGATGAGCAAGCCACACTGCCTATAACTGAAGGCCCAGACAACACAAACATATTACATTTATTTACAAGCTTTTTCTGACCAGGTTATTTAAGCATCTCTGGCATTCTTTAGTGAATAAGTGTGCAGCGGAATCTAATTTATAGAACCCATTATTATGCATTATAAAAAATGAAAGAGAAAAATTTGCTCACAAAATACTATCACAAATTTTGTCCAGCTGTCAAAGTGCCTTGCAACATTTCATGCGGTATCGGTACAAGAAAGTCTGTTTATAAACTGTTACCACTTAGCTTCACTGCCTTCGGTGAGATGCATTTCCCCATATTGCATATCACATCTTGCATGTTAGCGCGCGAGTCTGCTGATGACATGCTATTTCACTGAAGTCAAGAAATAGCTGTCTTGTTTTTTTGTAAAACAGGAATACCAAATATCTGAAAGTTGAAACAGCTACTTGCCAGCACGCTCACACACACACACACACACACACATAGATTGGGGGCGCTTGGCAACAGCACACAAGCCCACTGACCTGAGCAACTGCAGTGATGATCAGAATGCTATAGAAAATGGGGTTGGTTAGGAGGCCCTCAAAAATATTGCGTTCCCCATGGATCTTGCGGGCATTAACCTCGTTGAACAGGGTCATCATGACAAACGTGTTGAAGATGATGGTGAAGTGCTCTGAGAGACGCACGCCCATGCCAGGGTCGATGTCGAAAATCTCTGGGCCTGCACAGAAAATCCAAGCATAGACTATCTTCATTAGATTTCACGGGCACAACCATAAAAAAGACTGCTGCGTTATTTGTGTATGTGGTTAGTTCACAGAAAAAAAAAACCTCCTTAATGAAACTGCTGCTTAAATACAACAACTGCCTCTAATATGATTGGTTTCGAACTTGAATTCTGCACCCTCATTCATTTTTCAATCGACACGATTTTGTTAAATAGAACATATTTCCCTGGTCCCTTCAGGTTCCATTTAATGAGAGCATTTATTGAGAAGACGCATCTTAACGATACACTGAAGCTTCAAACAGTGGCTACCTGAGTGCTAATGATATCACAACGCTAAGCTTGTGCAGATATTAAATTTTAGGTTCGAAGCTAAAAGTGATTTTTGTCGTATAGTTTCGAATCAAATTAGAGTAGTATACATAGCATATGAAGAAAAATGGGCATTTTTGCATGACCTTACTAACCTGCACAATATTTTTATAAAATTAAAATAGGGCCTCTACGCAAATGCCCCCCTTTTTTTGCGTTCAAAGGAAGTCGAGAGAACTTTAACTAGTAGCAGGCTTCGACTTTCGGTAGAATGCAAGTGATAACCTGTAAAATACGTAACATTTTAAAATTTGCTACACTTACAGCACATAAGTCGTCATAACAAGCTTTTAAGCTTATTAATGAATCGATTTGAGGGTAATATGTTCATTTAAATGGGCCCTGCAACACTTCAAGTAGCCGCGGAATGGATACACTAACGAAGCTTATTGCCTCACGAATTTGTCGGCGCAAAGATATTTAGAACCCGCCTAGCACGAGTGGAGTTGTGAAGAGTGTTTGCATGCTGCAATTGCATTCTCTCTTCTCGTCCTGATGAAAGCGCTGGAAGCTAAGCAGGTAGGAATGCAGGGGAAAAGAAAACACGTTACGCAAGCCTCGTAGCCCTTAAGCACATCTTTTTCTCCAAACACGCAGCTTTTCAATGTGATCGCGCATGTACGCGTGGACCAGTAGCGGCCTCTCGTGGCGACCCGGTAACGACCGAGTGCGCCATGCTCAAATCCGCCAATGGCTGACACGATTGCTGTGATGAGCGATTTTCGAGCATGTGATGTCATTTGCCAAGAAAAGAGAGCAATTTTTAGGTGACTGAGAATTTATTGTGAATTGCAGGTTGCATGCGGCATTATAATAATTGGATCGCCTGTTCTCTATAGCCTCAACTTTGGATCGACCGGGTTTGCTGACCATGCTCAAAAAGTGTGGCGGGGACCCCTTCACATTCGAAGGGGGGCTTCGCGGCAGAGCGAATTTTCCCTGAATAGATGCTTTCACTGCTTACCACCTCTACATTCATGTGGCGATTACATGCCACTTAAAGGAACCCACAAGCAATATTTATGGTACCCGTTTTCCGGACTGCAACGGAAAGCTTACCGATCAGACCTTGTAATCACAGAACGGTAACGTAGAAAACACCGCAGAACATTTATAATCACAGTTTTTTGATTTGTGGCGATTATGCAGTTATGCAAATAGACATGCTGCAAACAGTGGATGTGATCGCGGTAGCGATTATACGCTAGTGTAATGTCAGCAGTGATTAAAAGTGATGACGTAAATACAAACACGTAATGTTGTGTTTGTCGAGCCTGCAGTTTCCCCACCACTGCTTTCTAGTGTGCTAAGTTATTTTACAAGAGATATAGAATTTTCCAGGAGCTTCTTATGCAAGTACTTTTGGTCGCACACAGGTACTTTTTTCGGCTTTAGTCAAGTCGAGCTAAGCCAAGTCTTTGAAAATGAAACACACGCCTTTACTAGTGATCGACAATTCACGCATAGTATTTCACATACAGCCGTAGTTGAACAGCTTTGATATGTCATCCCAAGACAACTTGAGCGATCTAGAGGAACGAATTGTGGCTGGCATGTGAGCGTAAAACTTGGGCCTCTATCGAGTAGCGCCAGAGCGACATGTTTGGACAGACGACAGCGGTAGCGACAAATCAGACGGATCGCCACCATCGCCACCACCAGCAGCACGCATGAAGCAACTCTCCACAGAGCAGTAGGCCGACGGCATCACACACGCCACAGCGATCGCACTCAAAAGCTCGCATGCTTCTTGACCGCACCCAAGGCGACGTGAATCGAGCCATCGAGCTACTGTGAAAATGCCGCGCGCATGCGCGACTGCACCTGTTTCCCTGCAGAGGCCATGAAAGCAACGCCACTTTTCATGCTGTACTTCTTTTACATTGTAATGTAAGCCACATAGAAACAAACGAAAATTAACAATAACATACACATTAGAAAATTAAGCTCTTATTCTGGTGCGCTTTAAATAATCACAGCAAAGTTATTAGGACTTCATAATTGTGTTTCATGGCTCTGGCACTAGGGGCGCGACATGCTGGTTTTGGTTACTTTTGAACGCAACTTAAAAATATAAATCGTACTCAAATCACGAAAAGTATGCTGTCACCTGTCACCATAATTCATGCTCTTTTCCAATGAAATCTAATCACACGTTCAGGCCAGTTGTGGGTCCCTTTAATATACACCTATTCATTCATAGCAAATACTCTGAAACTTTCAATAATTTAAATTCTAATCAAAACGAATTCAAATACTCTTTGTTTGAATATCCGAAGCATTCAAATCTTTGCACAAGCCTGCACAACTCTAATCGTGCACGCCTGATTTACCACGATACTTCTCTCGCATTACAGCAACCACAAGTTTGGAGCATAAAAAGCAGTACGAGAGGCAAGAACAACAGATTGTCCCCTCGATATTGGCACGGACTTGCATGCTCTCTGGTATCACGTGCTGCTGTGCACAAGTCTCTCAACAAATGCAACAAGGCTGACGGCCACATATAGCCTACCACAAAAGATGTAACCAACATATTACCAGGAATGGTACTTGCAACATGCAAAGCTCTGGACCCTTTAACAGACTGGCGCTACGAAAGATGTCGTGGTGGTTTCAACAGAGGCGAAAATGCTGCAGGCCCGTGTGCTCAGATTTCGGTGCACTCCAAAGAACCCTAGGTGGTCGAAATTTCTGGAGCCTTCCACTACGGCGTCTCTCATAATCAGATGGTGATTTTTGGACGTTCAACACCACATATCAAATCAAATCAAGATATAGTGGCCCAACAGGCATAATAATCAAAGCAACGCGAACTAGTAAAAGCAAGAATGCTAGAACGAGGCAGCGGGGATGTTCGTACCAAGGAAGAGCAGCAGGAATATGACGGTGAGCTGGTAGATGGCATGCCCCAGGATGTTCTTCATCATGGTGCGCGAGATGAGTGGCTTTGTGCGGCCGTAGGGCTTGCGCAATAACAGACTGGATGTGGGCAGCTCTGTGGCCAGTGCCAGGGACGCCAGGGTGTCCATTATAAGGTTCACCCACAGCATCTGCACCGCCTTCAGGGGGCTGTCCTGTATGCAAAATGTCATGCAGAATATCGTCATGACACTCATGCATCAGGAATCGTCAGGACACCACAAGCAGCTCGAGTAAAAAAAAAAAGTTATCACACACTGCACACAACTTGAACAACATTTTAAAACTGGAACATTTGATTCGTTGTTGTTCCTGTCTAAACAGCATAACGTGTGGATACTTGCAGTGTTTGATTTCTTATCACAGGTGACATTACTATGAATATGGGGCATCAAAAAGTGATTCAATTTATTACAACAGTTCCAACAAAAAAGAGCCCCTTTAAATATCATGCTTGATGCACTAGAAGGTACTACACACAATACAGTAAATGAGCGATAACACACAATTGTCATAGACTACCCAAAAGCCTGAATAAACAGCCTGAAGCATTGAACTTGCTACAAAACAAGTTTTAGCGATACAGGAAGCCAGGAAAGCAGAGATTTTTTTTTTTGTTACTTGTGCCAGGTATGTCATAAAAGTGCAATGACAGCCAATCTCATAGCCAAGATGCTTTACAAATCGCACATGGAGTAAACGGAAATCTGTTAAATGGAACTGCTGCCTCTGATACGACTGGTTTCGTACAGCAAGATCTTGACGATACGATTACGATTGAGCCGAATTTTGCCATGATATGAATTTTAAGGTTGTTTCTGGCAGACTATATTATATAAGATGCACCGTGATTCAGTTTTATACAAATGGTTTAGCCACCACAGATGATACGAACGTACGCTTGACCGCTGCATTCGAGCGGCGCAATATGGCTTGTCTGTAGGAAGAAGGCTCATTCACACTGGGCATCGAAGGAAGCCAATGCTGCAAAACTCACCGGACTTTCCCTCGCTTCGCCACTCGAATGGCCAAAAAACCACGGCACGAGGCCGACGCAAAAAAAATCGATCAGAGGCAAATTTCCCCGCCAATCGATAGCAAATTGCTTTCCACGTCGCAGCTTTGGCTGCAATACATGGCTGCACTAGCTAGAACCACGTGTAGCGCACAACCCGCTGTGAATTAAACATTGTGGAAAAGGCGGCGGTGGCTCACATTACGAACTACCCGTGCAGTCTGACAAAGCTAACGGCCTAGACAAGGACGTGTTCATCGAGAGCCTGGTTTGGATTACGATCGCCGAGAGCACTAAATGTAAAAGAAGGTGCAGCAGCAGTGAGTCGGCATGCTCCAACGTGTCTCGCTTTGGCACAGCCGGCTGAGTCGGCCGCCACCGCTGCTGGTGCGTCCACTTGTGTTTATGCTGGCATGTCTTCCTAACAATGCTTGAAAAGGTACAAACTGTTTCCTTTCAGTGCTTTGCATGCATAACCAGAACTCGGTATGAATTTTAATGCCAAGAAAACAGGCGAAATGGCATGAATTCTTAAAGTGGCGAAGGCAGCGGCGGCTTATACGAGGGGCAGAACGAATGTGAACATTTTTGACTTGCATGGACATATGGTTTTCCAGCTGCTCTGGCCTTTTCGTTTTTGCTTCTCAGATGTGAATGCTCCGGGACCAATTTTTTTGGTGCAGACTTTGTGGTGCGGACTTTGTGGTGCGGTTTTCTGGCCACTCGGGTGGCACAGAGAGTGAACTTCCGGTGAGTTTTGCCACTTTCAGGTGTGAACGCGCCTTAGGCACCAGCAGCATGAGTGAGGAAACAGCGGCATGATTTTATTCCTTTCAGACAGCTTTCTTGAGAGTCAGCGAAGGCAGTGAAGTTCAAGGGAACATTGTGGGCTTTTTAGCAAGAAGTACAGTAAAAGCTCGTTAATTTGAATTCCACAGGAACGCTGAGCAATTTCGAATTAAACGAAATTCGAAATAATGAAAGTGAGCAAAAATGGGTGGATTTCGGGGGTGGGGGCACGAAAAATATTTATTGGCCAAAAAAGTCGGTGATGACCATCTGCTTCTTTTCTCTGAATGCCACAGCTGCGGCTCCCTGTTCCAGCGCGCGGACGCGGCGCAGGGAATCCTCTTCACCCTCTTCAAAGCTGAAGAAGAGACGCGCCACATTAAGTGCCTCCATCACCGCAGAAGCTGACGGGCGCACAGGCGCTTCGTCATTTTCGTCTTCCTCACCTTCTGGCTCTTCAGCATCAGGCTGCGCACTGGCTACTTGAGCGATAATGTCCTCATCAGTCAGGGCACCACACACTGATGCACCGGTGTCAACTTCAACATAATCGGCAAAACATACGTCCCGAAGAGTGTCACGCAACGCCGCTGGCATGAGCTCCTCAGCCCCATCCACGTCGACGTCACAACTATCCTGCGCACTTCCAGCTGCAAATCCACTGTGGCTGAAACAGTTTGCGATTGTGGTTGCCGTCACCTGTTCCCATGCGCGCACCAACATGTGCATGGCAGTGAGCAGCGTAATGCCGAAGTCCTTCCTGTCGCCCGCGCACAAAATCATTCTCTCCTGCACGTGACGCCTATAAAAGCACTTAATGTTCCTTATCACACCCTGGTCCATTGGCTGTAGGGCCGCAGTCGTATTTGCCGGAAGGAACACCAACTTAGTTGCTCTCAGCTCAACGTCGACTTTGTGCGCCGAACAGTTGTCGACGACAAGAAGAACGCGTCTGCCGCCCAGTTCCATTCGCCTGTCGAATTTCAGTAGCCACTTCCTGAATAGGTCACCTGTCATCGAGGCTTTCTTGTTTGCGGCGTACTCCGTCGGCAGTGAGCAAATGTTTTTGAAGCACCATGGCTTGAGTGCTTTGCCAGTCACAAAAAGGGGGACCTTTTCCGTACCGGTCATATTTGCGGCAACCAGAACAGTGACACGCTCTTTGCTGCGCTTGCCGCCCGCACAGCTGTCTCCCTTGTAGGTGAACTTCTTGTCTGGCTGCAACTTGAAAAATAACGCTGTCTCGTCAGCGTTAAACACATCCTGTGGTGAATAGCTCTCCAAGTACTGCTGCAGGGTGTCGCTTCTCCAAGTAGCGCATGTTTCGGCGTCCAATTCCTTTGCCTCGCCGGATAACGTGCGGAATACGAGATTGTGCCGCTCCCTGAAACGATGAAACCATCCCTCGGAGACGGCAAAGTCTTCAATGTCCAAGCGCAGGGCGAAATCGGCTGCCTTGGCCACGATGATAGGGCCGCTCAATGCGATACTCTGGGCTCTCATTTCTTTAAACCAGATAATCAAAGCTGACTCCAGTTCCGGGAACTTCGCTGTCCTTAGTCTTTTTCGACTGGCGCCAAAATCCTCGGCTTCATAGGCGTTTTCAATGGCCGTCTTGGTGCGTATGTAGGTTGACAACGTGCTCGGAGGTATGCCGTGCTTCCTCGCAATTTCATATTTGCTCGAGTTCCCTTGGTCAACCTTTCGCAAAATCTCCACCTTCTCCTTGACAGCCTTCGCGCAGTAGTTTCCCCGCGGCATCTTGCAACTTCGATGCGGAATAAGACGGCTTGACGGCGTGAACGAACAACGTGCTCGAGAAACAAAGTGACGCTGCCGGGAGCGGCCTAGGACTGCTAGGACTACTCCGCCGACTCCTCAGCGTCCCGTGGGTCCCGCGTACAAGTGGCGCCAGGCGCTGAGATAGCGGGAGGGCTACGAAAAAAAAAAATGCTCCCTGAATTTTGGAGGCCATACTTTGCTCGCCCTTCGCTCTGAGGCCACTTGAAGCTCGAAAAAACTGGTCGTGCCACCTATTGTTCGACCGTAAAAGCTTCCACTAGTGTTTGACGATGATGACGCTCGGCGGCGCGTGCTTCGAATTATCCGTAGAGGCAGCAATTTCTGTTCGAATTAACGAATCGTTTTACACATGGTCTCCTATGCACTGCGGACCGGACTGCGGCGACCATTTCGAATTATCCAAAATTTCGAATTAATGAGGTGTGAATTAACGAGCTTTCACTGTAGTTGATCCCAGTAAAGTTCTTGTTCATTTTCATGATCAGCTTTAACTTGTTTTGGCTCATACGAATTTAGGACGATACGGATATTTTGCATTTGCCTACAAATTTGTAATATCAAGATTCTACCGTACTTTTGTTTTGTGCCCTCATTGATCTCTCAGTAAACAGAACTCCCTCCAGTTAAATAAAACATATTTTCCTGGTCCCTTCAAGTTCCATTAATCAGAGTATACAGCAATAGCAAACACAGAAACGGCTACTGGCACTCAAATGAGGCATCGCACAAGGGACCTTAGGACATCGAAATTTTCCATAAGAAAAGTTGTCAGGGGGGGGGGGGGGGGGGGCTCAGGGTTTCTACAGCTTGCTTACCCTAATGGCGCAGGCACCCGTAAAGGCAACAATGACAGCCACTGTGTTCACAGTGAGCTGGAACTGAAGGAACTTGGCAATGCTGTCATAGACATTCCGCCCCCACATCACGGCCTTCACGATGCTGGTGAAGTTGTCATCGGTCAGGATGATGTCGGAGGCCTCTTTCGCCACATCTGTGCCGGCAATACCCTGGCGGAAGAAATCACAAAGGAGCCACGACAACCACCAGCTTTTGTGGCACAAAACATGCAGCAACACTTTCACTATCGTTTAGTTTTTTGTTTGTTTATTTATTTATTCAATCGTTTATTTACTTATATGACAGTTAAACCACATATGTGGCTCATTACAGGGAGGCAACACATAAGAGTAACAACTGGCATATATGAAAAAACACTCAAGTAATGTCAAATGTCAACAATAGCAAAAAAACAAGAAAAATCATCATTAAATGTCAACAAAGAAAAATCATCAACAATTGGCATGATAAAGAAAACATTAACACACCATCCAATGAATTCTAAGTACCATAGCTGTCAAGCAAATCTTTAAAAGCCCTGTTCAAAAGCAAATGTTGAAAATATACGTTTCATCGAAGCATGTGTACCAAACAGCCGTGACGAGCAAACCCAACAGTAACATGTCCTGCAAATTAACACACACAAGGCCACGAAACTATGAAGCTCAGTCAACCATGAGATCCTATTTCCACTTAGTATGCACCAATGCAATGCATCACACCAAACTCTCTTGCTGCCTTCAGACTGAGTTTTATTTGCGACTGCTAGGCTTTAATGAGTAGGTCTTCATTAGATAATCACTGGAGCCGACAAGGTACGCCGCAAATTATTCACGCATACGTGCGCGATCGCAACGAAAAGCTGCATATTCAAAGATAAAAAGAAACAGTGCTCAAGCTCACAAGGTGCCCATGACATATCTTCTTTCCCTGTGCCATCTACCCCTGTTTTGCTTCAGGCGCTTTCGGCAGGATGAAAAAGGAGAATGTAATTGCAGGATGTGGCAAATCTTTGTAACTCCGCTCGTACAGGATGGATTCTAAAAATTTTTGCGGCTGTTAGTTCACGAAGATATAAGTTTTGTTAGTGAATCTATTCCATGGCTACTTGTAGAAGTGTTGCAAGGTCCCTTTAAATGAACATATTATCCAAAAATCGATTCCTAGTTTTTTTTAAGCTTAGAAGCTCGTTTTGTCGGCTTGCAAGCTCTAAATATTATGAATTTTAAAATGTTCCGTATTTTACAGGTTACGACTTGCATCCAACCGAAAGTCAAATCCTGCTACTACTCAAAGTTGTTTCGACTTCCTTTGACCACAAAAAAAAAAAAAAAAGGAGGGGGAAGGGGGGGCACTTGTATAGAGGCCTTAATTCAATTTAAAAAAATAATGTATAGGTTAGTGATATGCCCATTTTTTTTAATGTCACATATACTATTTGAATTGGATTCTAAATTCTTCGACCAAAATCACTACTCGCTTCAAAGTCGCTTCGAACCGAGAATTCACTATTCGCACAAGCCTAGTTTGTAGAGATACCAAGTTCGTTTATTTATTTATTTTTGTTACCCTCAATCGCCAAAGCATTGCAGAGGAAAGTGGGTTACAATGTGGAAAATACAAAACAACAAAACAAAACATGCTATACATCAACAAGACTAAAGCAAAATAACATTTCTATTTAGTGAAACGGAACATAAGTGAAACGTAAAAAAAACATCAAATAGAAATAAGGGAATCACAAAGAGAAAATATCGAATGTGGTAAAGTTACACAATCCTAGCAAGAAAATGTAAAATTAAAATTGCAAATGATAATTATTGCGATTGCTTTTAGGTTATTTCTGCTAACTTTATTATTTAGGACGACACTCATATACTATAACTCTGTTTTGAGCATTGCTAGCCTCGCTTAAGGCCTGTATGGATCACTAGACTTTCTGTGTGACGAGATCTATAGTATCAATGATACGAGGTCTATGGATGAATGACGAGACGGGCCTGTGAACTGCTACATACTAATAAGGCATCAAGTCTCTGCAGAACGGCCCCCATTCGCCACAAAAACTGTATGCAGCTCACTCACCATGGCAAACCCCACGTCTGCCTTCTTGAGGGCAGGCCCATCATTGGTGCCGTCGCCTGTGACAGCGACGACCTCTCGGTTTTCGCGCACCTTGCTTTCTATGATTCCCTTGACCAGGTTGTACTTGTCCTGTGGGGACGATCGAGCCAACACCCGCAGGCGCGGCCAAACTTTGTCCAGCAGCGCTTGTTGTATCTGCAAAGGTCAAGTCGCATCACTCCACTGCTCATCGCAGTACCAACACCCTCTAGGCTAAGAGTGCTTCTTGTACTATGATAAATTCTCAATTTACAAATTTTCTTTAAAGAAAAACTACTTTTTGAACAAAACAACTGATTGGTTACGATTGGTTTTGCCATTGGATTCTGCACCCCTGCTCATCTCTCAGTTAACGGAACGCCTGTTAGACGGAACAGATTTTCTAGCTCCTTCAGGTTTCATTTGACGAGTTACAGTAATTAACAAATTATTGTTAGCCATCCCATTTTCATGTGAAGCCTATCAGCCAACTTGCAGTTCAATTTACTGCTTCAGATTACTGAATCACAGTTCAACTGCAACCTATGAGCAGGTAACAATTGTGAGGGTTTAATGTCCCAAACCACAATACGATTGTCAGAGACACCGCAATGGAGCGCTTCGCAGATTTTGACCAGCTATGGTTCTTCAACGTGCACCTATATTTAAGCACATGGCTTTCTTTCTGGCACTTCTACCTCTATCGAAAATGCAGCCACCATGGCAGAGATACAATCCCGTGACCTGTAGGTCACCAGTGAAGCACCATAACCTTTAGACTATCAAGGTTATGGTGAGAATCACGCAGAAGCACTCTCATGATTCACTTGTGTGTCGTGGCATACAATATGATAAGGACAACCCAATAAAAGTACTGTCCAATCAATAAAAGGCCTTCCAATCAAACTTTGTTAGTTCGAGTCACGCAGCACTAGCTGCCTCGTAGAGAACAGGCGCCGTCAAATGGCCGAAACATTAGTTTTCCGAGAACACTACCAACCTCGCCACTAGAATCTCGTATCCGCCGGTTGAGCTCCTTGCCCTCGAGAACAAGAAAGTCATCGCCCGGCTTGATGATGCCACACTTGAGTGCAATGGAACGCGCCGTGTTGACATTGTCCCCAGTGACCATGCGAACAGTGATGCCCGCTCGCTGGCACTTGCGAATGGCCTCTGGTACCTGGAGGAAAGAGCATCAAGTTCATGGGTGCTACAGCACTGCATAAGCAAATGCCATTGGAGGCAAAGAAAAGAGCTCTAGGATGCCATATTTGTTCGCATAGGTTTCTGCGGGCACACTCACTTCGGGGCGTACGGGGTCTTCAATGCCAACCACGCAGAGGCAAGTGAGGTCCCTCACAATATTGTCTTCGTCTTCCCAGTCGGGCTCTTGCGTGATTGGTACCTCGTTGGCCTTGGTGTTTGACCCCTGTGTGTTAAACAGTGATGCGCTAGTTGAGCAGCTAAAAGGGCCAACTCTAAGGCTATGGCCCACATCCTGAAATATACCCCAGTACATTCCCAGACACAAGTGAAGCCCCAAAAACAGTTAAGCATAGCCTTCTTGCTTTGTTGAACTTTATTTGTCTTGATATCTTGGTAACAGAATGCCGGAAAGCATGAACACATTCAAACGGGGGAATGCAGGCCCAAATTGAAAAAGTGTGACACATATTTGCCAATATATCGTTAAAGAGGTACATGGGCCGTTCTTAGTATTACAGTTACAAGATAGTTCAAACAGATAAAGCATTGTTGCGTCCCGCTGCCAGTGACGTCTTCGAGGCGAGCGCGATGTCGCCGCCACTCAGTTCCGCGAACGCAGCGACTGTTGAGGCTGACCATTGTGTCGCGGGACGGTGCGCTGGCGCCACGGCTGGGCCCTGCGGAATGCGGCGGCGGTTTCGGGGAACGAAAGATTCGTCGCTGCTTCTTGGAGGGATGGGTCCACCCGGAACAACTGAGCATAGAGCTGAGGGGAAGTCGGGTTCCGGGTGGACGATTCACCCCCTTGATCCCCCCCTCTTACTGCGGGCCGCCCCTGCCTTTCGTGAAGTGGACTGATGGACCGAGATAGAGGGAGAGGGGCGGCAATGAGAGGGATAAAAAGGACGGAGGAGACGGCGGGCGCAGAAGGGGGAACAACGATGACCAGTTAACTTTTCTTTGAATGCAAATAAATCCTTTTTTTCAAGTTTCCTAAATGGACGTCCTGCTTTCATGACCTGCCTGATCTTGGTCATCCCACCCAATCTACCCCGACGACGCAACAAACTGGATGGCAGCGGTGGAATCAAAAAAAGGCATGCAGAAAACTGCGGACGGAAGATCGACTTCTGTGGATCCGGGATCAGCAGAACGAGACCTCGTGGCTCCGGGAGGCACAACCGTCGCAGTAACGGCATGAAGTTTTGGACGACTCCAGGAAACTAAGGACGAGCAGCAGAAGGCAGACCAGACGATCTGGGATCGGCGGTCCTGTGAACGTGGCTCTGGGAGACACGTCCTTCGCCAGCTCGAGGTTGGAAGTAGCTGCGGACGGAAGATCGACTTCTGCGGATCCGGGATCGGCAGAGCGAGACTTCGTGGCTCCGGGAGGCACAACCGTCGCAGTAACGACTACCGGAAACTAAGGACGAGCAGCAGAAGGCAGACCCGACGATCTGGGATCGGCGGACCTGGGAACGTGGCTCCGGGAGACACGGCCTTCGGCAGATCGAGGTTAGGTGAGTGCTTGAGCGATCACGTTTTGCCGGACGATAAGAACAGGGTTCTATCGGGCAATTGGCTCTGAAGGGCCGCCACAAGTGTGCGGTGAATATTGCAGAAGTATTGGTTGGCTCTTGTGAAGATATGGATATCGGAGTGTTAAAGAAAGAAGAGCTGTTGCTGTTAGCAGTAGAGCTCAGCTTGGATATCAATAGCAGGTTAAGGAAGCCCGAAATTCGCAGTGCGATAATCGAAGGGGGTTTCGAGGAGGACGAGCTCAGCGAGGCCTGGGAAAAGATATGTGAGGAGAAGAAACAAAGGGAGGAAGAAAAGAGGGAAAGAGCGGAAGAGAAGGAAAGGCAGGAAAGGAGAGAACAAAGACAGGCCGAAATTGAGCTCGAGAGAATAAAGCTAGAGCAGGCGAGATTAGCACGCAGTGCAGATGCGGCGCCGCCGCATACTGAGAACCTGAAGATGACGAGTTTGCTTCAGCCGTACAAAACGGGCGAGGACATTGGTCTCTACCTGATTAATTTTGAACGGATCTGTGAGAAACATTCATTTCACCAGGACACCTGGCCAGAGCGGTTGCTTGCGTTGTTACCGGGTGAGGCCTCGCAGGTCGTGGCCAGACTGAGCGCAGCCGAGGCAGGCGTATACAGTTCAGTGAAGTCGACATTACTCGCAAAATACAGGCTCTCCACAGAGGAATTTCGGAGGAGATTTAGACGGGAAAGAAAGAAGCCTGGTGAAAGCTTTGTTGAGTTTGCGTGTAGCCTGAGTGATAATTTTTCAGAGTGGGTGAAAGGAGCAGGTGCGGATAACTTAAGTAAACTGAGGGATCTAATTTGTTTGGAGCAGTTTTATGACACCCTGCCGGATAACGTGCGCCTGTGGGTCAAGGATAGGCAGGAAGGTGTGTCTGTTAGGAGTGCAGCACAGCTTGCCGACGAGTACGTGGCCAGTCGAGGCTTCAGGACCCCGATCAACAGCGCACATCACTATCAAAGGCCTGCACCACGGCCCCAAGCTTACACTCGAGGACCGCAAAGCGCAACAAAAGAGCGAGAGGAAACTAATCAAAATTCGGCGCGTGCTGAAGGCAAGCTGAAAGAGCAGGAAAAGAACAGAAAGGAGGTCAGAAATCATTTAGAAGAGTTAGAGTCGCGAGCTAAGGCGCTATGTTTCAAGTGCAACGAAACAGGTCACTTTGCCCGAAACTGCTCAAAAGGTAGGCCAGTGTTTGCTTGCGTAAGCGATCACCCGAGTAACCTAGATCTTTTGAAACCTTACACGACAGATTTAATGGTTAATGACAAAAGGTGTAGGGTACTCAGAGACTCCGCGGCCACTATGGACGTAGTCCATCCGAACTACGTAAAAAGTGAAGACTACTTATCCGAATGCGCGTGGATAAGACAGGCCGTCAGCGAAGATTCAGTGTGTTTACCTATGGCAAAGGTACACATTCGGGGTCCTTTTGGAGCGATCGAGACAGTAGCAGCAGTCTCCCGTGGGCTACCAGAGGGCTACCCGTACCTTTTCTCGAACAGCTCGGAGTCACTACTCAACGACAGGGGGTGCACTTTTGCTGATGCCCAGGTCATGGCTTTGACGAGATCGAAAGCACGCGTATTGGCTCAGCAGCTGCGTTACGGGGAAGGGGAAGGTGCCAAAGCGAAAGAGTTAACAACTGAATCCGAAGAAGTTAAGCCCGACGAGGCACTTATCCCTATTCCTCCGACCGAAAATCCGGAAAATGGTCAGATTAAGAAGCCGATAATTGAGAAAAGAAAGAAACCTTCGAAAGGAAAAGATCATAGTTTGCAGGGGTCCGTGTTGGCCCCAATCTCGCACAGCTACGAGCGCATGCTAGGGGTTGACAGGGAAGCGTTACGGCTGTCTCAGAAAACTGACCCTAGTATAGCGGTTATGAACAACGGAAACAGTGAAGGTGTTTCGTCAAGAAACATCTCTTTCGAAGTGAGGAACGGTATCCTATATCGTAAATACCGAGATAGGCGAGGGCAGTGCTACGATCAATTGGTGGTGCCATCACCATACCGCAAGGACCTACTCAGTCTTTGTCACGATCACTCATGGGCAGGACACCTGGGCATAAATAAAACCAAGAAAAGATTGCTACAGGAATTTTATTGGCCGGGGTGTTTCAGGGACGTGCAGAATTTCGTGAAGACTTGTGACGCTTGCCAGAGAGCCGGTAGGTCTAACGACAAATGGAAGGCCCCGATGGTAAAAGTGCCCATTATTTCTGAGCCCTTCCGCAGAGTTGTTGTAGATTTGGTGGGGCCGTTGCCGAAAACAAGTGCGGGGAACAGATACATTCTCACACTATTGTGTCCTGCAACGAAGTTCCCCGAGGCGGTGCCCTTACAGGAGGCAACTTCGGTCGAGGTAGTCGATGCGTTGCTTTCTATATTTTCGCGCCTCGGTTTCCCTGCCGAAATGCAATCGGATCAGGGAACCGTTTTCACGAGTGCTCTCACGACCATGTTTCTCGAGAAATGTGGCGTTAAAATTTTGCATAGCTCGGTTTACCACCCACAAAGCAACAGTGTGGAGAGATGGCATGCTACCCTAAAAAAAGTATTGAGAGCTGTTTGCCATGAAAGGAAGTGTGATTGGGATGGTTGTTTACCGGGCACGCTGTTTGCGTTGCGCACAGTGCCACACGAGGGAACCGGGTTCGCACCGGCAGAGCTGGTGTATGGCCGGAATCTTCGAGGTCCGCTGAGGCTAGTCCGCGAACTGTGGGAGGATGATCGGGGGCCTAAATGTGTGATCGAGTATGTGTTGAACCTAATGCAAAGGTTACATAAGTGTCGTGAGATCGTGAAGGGCAACCTAGAGGCGAGGCGAGACGCTTCAAAGCGCTACTATGATAGAAATGCCAGGACGCGATCATTCAACCCGGGCGACAAAGTGATGATATTGAGGCCTAATCGCCAGAATAAACTGGAAGTCCACTGGGATGGACCTGCCGAGGTTATCAGTCGCCTTTCGGAAGTAAACTACACCGTGAGGTTACCTGGAAGAAAACGCGAGGACAGGGTCTACCACGTAAACCTAATGAAGCCATTTTTAGAGCGAGCAGCAATTGTTAGCATCGCCATGAATGTTTCAGAAGAGGTTTCTCTAGAGGTACCTTGTTTTCCTGGGAACACGGGCCCTAGTGTAGAAGAGATAATCGCGTGTGCAGTTAACAAAGACGAGTTGGGTACAGCTAAAGTCGAGGATCTGAAGAGCCTTATTCTGGAATATCTGGAATGTTTTGGGGAAAGGCTCGGAAGGACTCATTTGGTACAACATGATATCGAGCTGACTACAGAGGTCCCTTTTAGCTCGAAGGCGTACCGCGTGTCTCCGCGACAGCTGGACTTAATGAAGGCGGAAGTTAAAAGGATGCTTCGCCTTGGCGTGATCAAAGAAGCATATAGTGACTATTGCTCCCCTTTGATGTTGGTCGAGGTGCCGGGGAAAGAACCACGGCCATGCGTCGATTATCGCAGGTTGAATGCGATCACAAAAGACCAGGTGTACCCGTTGCCTAACATAGAGGAAAGGGTGGAGCTGGTAAGCCGGGCTACCTTCATTTCAACCCTAGATTTAGTGAGAGGATATTGGCAGGTGCCCTTAACTGAACGAGCAAGTCGGTATGCAGCATTTGTAACACCCTTTGGCGTTTATCAGCCCGTCACCATGGCCTTTGGTTTGAAAAACGCACCCTTCTGTTTTTCAAGGTTAATGGATCGGGTGCTAGAAGGACTAGAAGAATTTGCGGTGCCATATCTAGACGACGTGGCCGTATTTTCTAATGATTGGGAGTCTCATTTGCAGCACACACGAACGGTGCTTGAAAGAATCAAAGGGGCGGGCCTGACTATTAAAGCCGAGAAGTGTCAGTTCGGCCAAGCCCGTGTCACGTATTTGGGACACGACATAGGGCAGGGAAAACGGGAACCAATGAAAGCCAAAGTAGCTGCGATAGTCAACTTCCCAAGACCCGTAAACAAAAGGGAGGTGCGAACATTTCTAGGAATGACAGGCTATTACCAGCACTACATTCCAAATTATTCGGAGCTCGCCAGCACGCTAACCGACAGCCTGCGAAAACCTGAACCGGAAGTGGTAACCTGGAGCACCGAGAGGGAGGAGGCCTTCCAAAACTTGAAGAAAGCTTTGTCTTCTCGGCCCGTGCTTGTCGCGCCAGACTTTAGCCGAGAATTCATTCTCCAATGCGACGCCAGCAACCGAGGTCTAGGTGTCGTCTTGGCCCAACTTAACGAGGGAGGTGAAGAGCATCCGGTGCTCTATCTCAGTCGGAAGCTGACTCCCCGAGAAGAGGCTTTCAGTGCCTCGGAGAAAGAATGTTTGTCCATTGTGTGGGCCATTCAAAAACTAGGATGCTATATTCAAGGCACAAAATTCACGGTCGAGACTGACCACTGCCCGCTTTCATGGCTGAAGCAAATGTCCACTAAAAACGGGAGGCTGTTGAGATGGAGCCTCATACTACAGGAGTATAACTTCGAGGTCAAATATAGAAAGGGGAACCAGAATAAGAACGCCGATGGACTGAGCCGTGGATTTTAGAGTCGAACACTGATTTTCTTGTTGCTGTTTCTTTTTTTACTGATGTGTTTCTATCGCGGCTGAGGTCACGGCATTTAGATTTTTTTCCAAGGGCTGACCACCACAAAAAAAAAAAAAAGAAAGAAAGAGAGGGCAATCATGGGGTAAAATTATGGCAGTTTTGGCGTCCGGTGGGCGTGTCGCTCGGGCACGCCGACCAGAGTGTGTGTGCTTGTGTTGTGTATCCCTGGAACAGGGTTATTGGTGATGCGAGTGCTGAGGCCCAGAGAGGCCGAGTGTTTGCACATGTCGTCTCGACGCTTCAGGTGACCCGACAGTTGGCCACCCTCGAGTCGAGTCTTTCGGCGGCGGAGGAGTCTGTTGCGTCCCGCTGCCAGTGACGTCTTCGAGGCGAGCGCGATGTCGCCGCCACTCAGTTCCGCGAACGCAGCGACTGTTGAGGCTGACCATTGTGTCGCGGGACGGTGCGCTGGCGCCACGGCTGGGCCCTGCGGAATGCGGCGGCGGTTTCGGGGAACGAAAGATTCGTCGCTGCTTCTTGGAGGGATGGGTCCACCCGGAACAACTGAGCATAGAGCTGAGGGGAAGTCGGGTTCCGGGTGGACGATTCACCCCCTTGATCCCCCCCTCTTACTGCGGGCCGCCCCTGCCTTTCGTGAAGTGGACTGATGGACCGAGATAGAGGGAGAGGGGCGGCAACGAGAGGGATAAAAAGGACGGAGGAGACGGCGGGCGCAGAAGGGGGAACAACGATGACCAGTTAACTTTTCTTTGAATGCAAATAAATCCTTTTTTTCAAGTTTCCTAAATGGACGTCCTGCTTTCATGACCTGCCTGATCTTGGTCATCCCACCCAATCTACCCCGACGACGCAACAGCATATAAATAGACGACTAAGTTTTTGGTCCGTTGTTTTTTTTGACAAAGTTCTTGGCTCTTTCAAATGTCGAATGTGATTCTATTCTTTATTATGAAACACAAATTTCGACTGAAATATCTAGTTATAAAATTAGTAAAAATTGCAATATATGCATTATAACCCAATCGTAAGACTTGTCACCAAGTAATAATGTCAATAATGAAACTCCTCTGTCTGATACTTTTTTTCAGTAAAGCAATTGATCACTTCTTACACTATCTTTTTTGCCATTGTCTTTCCAAATGTTCAATTTCTTGTCCTCGTGCACCAAATTGGACACCAATGTACCACACAGCCGTTTCTTTTTTTTAGGCACGGTAATGAACAACACAATTTACGATGACAAGTGAATGCAGCTCACCGTCAGGATGTAGTCCTTATAGGCAATGCATATGGTTCGCAGCCCATTCGATGCCATCGGCTCGATGACTGACCTCACCAGGCGATCCTGGTCCTCTTGCCTAAAGTTCTCCAGTTGACCGTTGGCTCCAAAGATGAAGCTGCACCTAAATGCAAACGAGTCATGTCCATCGATATGAGTTGTATAAAACAAAGAAAAAACTTTTTGTGTCAAAATATTCTTAAACAAGCAACTGAATATAGGGAAAACAAAAAGCATAAAAATGCTGCACCCCATCTAAAAGAAAGTAGGGGTGCGTGAATAAGTGAATACACAAGTCAAACAGTGATGATACCGCATTGAATAAGAAAATGAATCAAATACTACTTGAACAGTTTTCAACTAGTGAGTCAAGGACTCTCAAAACAGCCCTATAATTCCACATTTCATTTGAAACAAATTCACAAACTTAAGCAAAAAAAAATAATCTTGCGATCACCTCCAATCAACAAAATACAATTATGTAAATTGAGGTAAGCCTGTATACAACAGCGACTAGTGCCTTCAAGATATTTCTCAAGTGTGCAGCAGTTCATTTTATGGTAAGAACAAGACTGTATATCTCAGGAGTATGCGAGAAAAAATTTCAATATATTGCCGGGAGCCTTGCCAACAAAACCACTAATCTCATGACGATGATAATAGTTAGTTGATGATACTTTAGCTTCAGTGGCTCTGAGGTTTTAAGCAGAAGTGTTTTCGTCCAGGGATCAAGATGGCATCAATGTGTCCTAGCAATTCAATGATTAAAACTAGGGGTGTGCAAATATTTGAAGTTTAGAATATTTCTTGACTAGCGTTTGCTACTTGATTAGATTCGCACTGGAATTTTTACTATTCGAACTTCCCGAAGACGAATGTAGTCAATGTTTCATTAAGTGACCCCTTCAAATCTTTATCATGCTTCACTTCGTATCATTCTCGTATTGCGGCAAAGCTGCCTTTCAAGCTCCACTACGAATGAATTTTTTAAAGACAAATGCAATTTGCTTAAAAACCACTCATTCAAATTTTATAAATGCTTCACCTCATCACACTACCAAATTACGACAAAAGCTGTCTTTCAGGCTCTGCTACAGCCACGAATGTACAGACTCCAGGAAATGCTGGTTCTAACATGAATATATTAGATGTGGCCGAGTCGGGTGTTCAAATAATGCTGTACGGAACCTGAAATTTGGAAAGGAAGCGCGAAAAATCGGACGCCGGAGATTTTTAGCATCCGAAATCGCAAATGTTCAGGTATGTTAACATCAACGAGGCGGATCTGGAACTCGTAACTTCAAGGGAGCGCCACCCTGTCAGCCACATCAGCTGGACTCTCACAGAAGTTGAAGGAGGAAGAGAGGCTGAGGGGATAGCATCCTTGCCTTTCACGTGTGACGTGTTGTCGGCAACACTTTGGCGGCACGAAATCATGCACTAATACGATTCGGCCTCTGCATTGCCTCACTATTGATGAGACAACTATGAAATACCATCCAGCCAGCACTTCATCAACCCAGCTAAAAGAAAAAGCATCATGTTGCTATACGTCGTAAGTAGGTGCTTAGGAATTTTATCAAACTTTTTTTCCCCTGCAATTTAGCTTCAAACTATTCGAAAAAGATTCTAGAAATATTTGAGAAATACTATTCAAAAGATATTGATTCACACTTAGACTTTATTATTTTAATTCGTTTCTGACGCAAAAATTTGCTATTTGCACAGCTCTAATGAAAACAAAAGAATTGCTGGTTGCAGTTCTAATGCATTGCTCCTTTGATGTTTTCTAATCAGTGACAATTATTTTATAAATACGTGAAAAATACTTAGTATTTCAAACATGCAATATTTTACGTAAATGCTGAATTCACTAGAATACTACAGATTCATTATTCAAAGTTTCTCAATATTCGCACACCCCTAATAAAGGATTTACTTATATTGGATTGATTAAGCCAAAATCTGTAGGTGCAAGAGACTGTCAGTAACTTGCCCGATCATAAGCGACACATTCATGGGCAGCACCTATCAGGCAGCAAATTCTGAAGGCTCATTCACACCGGCGACTAGTTCACAAAGCTCAGTCACTGGCTGCTCAATTTTTCAGTCGCGCAGCTGCAGTTGCAACACTCTAAGCCAATCATATGTGTAGGAACAGGACATAAGCTTATTTTATGAGACAATGGCAATGCAAGCTATATACGAGCAGACTCAAATTCGATGTCGTGATGTATACAAGTCACATGCAGTTGTGCACACTGGCCGCTCCGAGTCGCTTTTTGGCCGTCAGTAGCAGAACGGTTATGCAACCAGTGCTAGTCGCAGGTCTGAATGAGCTTTAACTCTGCGTGCGGTTCTCAAAGCAGCGTGGCGAGTGAGCTCACTTCTTCATGACGATTTCGGACGCTCCTTTGGTGTAGACGCGAAATCCTCGGCCACCATCGAGAGGGATGACTGTGCTCATGGATTTTCGGACCGAGTTGAAGGTGTACACCTTGTGCAGCATCTCCTCGGGGATGTCGTCCCGCACGCTCTGGTAGTCCTTGCCCAGGTCAAGCACGAAGCCCAACAGGGCGCACTCAGTCTTGTTTCCCACTTGCTTTGGAAGTTCGCCCGGGTTCTCGGCAGCCTGAAATGGTGTAGTGGTGGGACATCACACCACAGGTGACATCCCCTAGTGGGTGCTTTGTGCATTCTGCATACATATTAGAAGAGCCAAAAAGAATTATACTAACACAATTGTGCACCAGCCAGCTTTTCCCAATCCTCTTCCATTACCGTCTTCATCTTACATGTCTACTAACAATATGTAGACAGCCACAATAGTATTGTTAAATATTGACAGCAATAATATCGTCAATACTTTGAAGTGCCCATAGCTCAGTTTTTTCAGGGACAAATGGGTGTAAGCATTTCCATTCATCAAAGCAGATGCTTGCAAGTTCAACATAAAACTTTTAGAGGTTTAGGGTAGCGTTAGGAATGAAAGAAACATCTAGAGATAGAAGTGGAGGCTATAAGCTTTGGCAGCTTTACAAGTAAGCATGCTGAGAAAGTAATACGGAATTTTCACCACTCCGTCATAGGTCCTTTTTGAAATTTTTTATAAATAATGTACACTATGTAGAGAATCAAAATATAACTGATCATAAGTGCAAGTATGCATATATTTAACTAAACAAATGTGAGCTATGTAGCTTTAATGTAGTTTGTGAAATTCATCCCCAAATTTGGAAAAAAAAAAAAAAAACAGCTGAGCAGGTAAGCGTGGCACTCCACCTCTTCGTCATTATTGATTTACTGAGCTTAGAAAAAATTTTTACAGCAAAACTAATTGCGAATCTCTTCTTACCACTTATCAGGCCACAATATATAAAATTATGAAACATTTAAGAGGTCGACCAGCAATGCTTTGTTTGATCTCACATGGAATCATCCTGCTATATCCCTCTCAGACGGGAATTACGATCCACTGTTTACAAATGTGTCAAACTTGCATGGCATGATTCCAAGGCACTCAGTATTATGTTCCGAGAGAAAAAAAATAAGGGAATGTTTTGGTCTGTGCGAGTTCCAGTAATTAATGGTAATTAGCACATAATTAAGTATCTAACTGTCATTTAATCAGTAAGCATCAATTTTTGCATAAATATAATGAAATATTAGGTCCAAGTGCAAGAACCTGTTTGTTTTTTTTGGTTGCATTTATTTCAAGCAAAGAAAAAAAATACTCTTGAAGTGGGTCCTAGAACACAGCACGTCAACTGGCCATTGAATGTGGTAGTGTCGCTAAAAAGTGACCCTCTGCAGCATTACACAGAATAAATAACCTAAATTATCGGTATTTGTCAACTCGAGAAGCCTGCACAAATGTGCACACCACGTTTCAAGCCATTTGAATGAACACTTAGAGTGTGATGCGCCTTTAAATTTGATGCGTACAAATTATTGCACATGCAGCGGCTGAAGGGGATATTCCAGACCATGAACAGATTTCCCAGTGCAACACAGAGCAAGTTCAAAAGATAAGCTGGAACCAAATTGGCAACTCGCAGTATCATTACCTGTCACAGAACGTACAAGAAATAAAATCCAACGTGCTAGCTATCTTTTGAAAGCAACCTCACCACATAGTTTAAGAGAAAAAACAGCAAAGCACAAAGCAGGGATGGCACTAGAGGAAGATTAGTGAAGGCTTAGCACTTCTTTGGGCCATACATATTGCTACTGTAGGAGGAGTTTCACAAAAAAATTCACAATTTTTAAAGCTCCCACACAGCAAGCTTCATGCAATTTTGCACAAGTTGCTTGTTTATCCACATGGGGTAAGTCAGGAACTGTTTAGAATTGTTTGATTCATTTGTTTTACAAGCTTAGTTCCCATTAAATATGTTCATGTTAAAATCATGCAGCTACAATGATTAGGAATCCGATACGTCACAAGGGAGGGACATGAATACTTACCATAACTCTTGATGTGTAGGCACTGTTGACTGATATGCCGTACAGAATCTTGTCAGCCACAACAGCTGGAAGGCTTTCATATCTCGGTGATGATTTATGTAGAACACCTGCAGGGAGAATGGATGCACTGTAATCTTAGGCTCGCAGAGTGAAAAAAAAAAAAAAAAGAACATTTTACATTCTTATGAAGTCCAGACTTTTACATTCAATTGTAAGTTATAAAAAGAAAAAAAAACTGCTCTAATGAAAAGTGAACATCAAGAGCAATGAAGTCTTACCACAGATGTAGCTCTGCACCACAGTCATGCGGTTAGTTGTCAATGTGCCGGTTTTGTCCGAGCAAATTGCCGTTGCATTACCCATCGTTTCGCAGGCATCTAGATGGCGTACTAAATTGTTATCTTTCATCATTTTCTGAAAAAGAAATTTAAAAATTTAGCACAACTGCCAGTGGCATATGTTCAAGTCAACAGTTCACTCATAACTGAAATCTATCGCCTGTGAACATTAGAATCTTGCACAGCAGCTGCACCGTGAGCCACATGGATTCTTTTAAGCAAATTCTCCTACTCTTCAAAGAGCCAGTATAAAACCCCGAGGTCCAAAAATTGTCATAAAGAAAATATGTTCATTTTTACTTTGTGAACATGCTGTCCCAAGAATCTTGTGAGTACGTGCTATATTAATAAGAAAGTTACAAGGGCTGGAACATCAGTTTCCTTTAGTATCAGGTTTTCGCGTGGTTTCACCCCCCTACTCTCTCACAGGGAGCGGAAGGCATAGTTCGTCGTCACGACTGGTTTAGACCAATCGACGGGCTGCGTGCTACGTCAAGTCGTAGATCAGTGACTCTGTGTCAGTGCACATGAAAGGAGGATTGGTCAGGCGTAGCAAAGGAGCACAAGAATTGTTTTTCGAAATGGAGGCTCTGCGCAGTGCTGTAATATTTGGAAAACATGGTCAGTGCAGTGTACTCTACGAATTGCCAAGCTTCTTTGGGGGGGGGGGGGGGGGTAAAAAAAGTTGGCATCTATTGACTGGCCCTTTGAAGAAGTCATGACACAATGGACCACCAAATAGTGGTTTTCAGCAAAAAACAGAAGTAGAGGTTTTATTGTGCTTGTACATACATATATGAGAAATAGACAGTAAAAAAAGTTTTCATTCCAAAATGAACCCTAGAAGTCGCCAGCTATAAACCACACCCACCACCGCCGACTATCATTTTGCCATGGCGGGTTCGACGTCATGTGCTACACAGAATAGAGCCGTCATTTTCGATTTAAAGGGACACTAAAGTCAAATAACAATTTACGTTCGAGTGAAAGGTCGTTGTATGACGACACTTAAAATGACAATATTATCAAGAGCAGTGCCCTACTTACCGAGAAACCAAGGTGAATGCATGAGAAGACATGAGCTGCAGTAGGACATTCACAAAATGATCCCGATGACGCCAGCATCACAGCCTACAGTAATCCACTAGTAATCGAACTAGATGCACTAAAAAATAACTTTCCGTGCATCAAGAGAAATAATAAAATGTTGCTTGTGTTTTTGCTTGATTCATGAAAAAAAATGCTGAACATTATTATGGGGAACGGCGCGAGTGGTTCAAAAGTCCAATTTTCGGCTGGTTAAACTGGACGGTTTGTGCCATCTAGCAGGGCCCAGTTGAACCAAGCATGTCTGCCATTTCAGAGTCAATGGCAGGAAATCGTTCTATGGCTATTGTTGCTGCTGCGGCTCCCGCTGCTTTCGTTATGCTGCTAGTAGTGTCGGGGGGCCCCGCAGTGAAGTACGGTAACGTTGTGCACACCAACAGTGACGCGAAACATTCTGCTTGAGGAGGGTAGTTTGAACTGCGATAACCTGATTCAAACCATCAAAATAAGAACTTCCATGGCACAAAAGTAACACTAGGAGGTTTCTGGACCGCTATTACAACAATCAACATGGACTTGATAGCTGCCTTTAGAGTCCCTTAAAGTTTCAGCCACTAAATCGTCAAATTTTCAATGCAAGTTGAAGAAAGTTGCAACACCTCTATTGTAAGTGCAGCTGACCACAAAACAAAATTGTTGGCCAGAATACAGACACTCACAAAGGAAGTGGCTTGTGATGTCAAGGCTTTCGAGTGTGAAAGTGTTGCCAGACTCTCAGGTGGCCCGCGTGATTATAAATGTGCTCATTGAAAATTAAGAACTCTGCCAAATGCACTGAAGTTCCTTCAGCTTGTTTATGAAAACGCCAGGATTAACCAACAAAACAGATTATGAGAAAAAATGGGATATCACGGCCCTCTTAAATACTTTTAGCAGAGGCCATGCCAACACATTAAAAACTAGTCAACACGGAACACAGAATTTTCTTTTTACGGTTATTTGGAACCTTGCTAGTATATGCCTGCAATATTTTCACAACCGTATGAATCTATTCCTGGGGACAGTCTAGTGAACATTGTCACATAGCTCATGCCAAAACTATTTTCAGCCTGCCCAAGGAACATTTCAAGGAGAACATGTTTTATCGCAATGACTCGATACAGGACCTTCCGAATTCTAATTTGCACTTAATTTCCGCACAAAATTTTCAGAAAAATGCTGCGCAGGGCAGCACTACTGAGAGTTGACTGAATGCAACAAAAGCTGACGAGATACAAGTTAGACTGATCAGAGGAGCACTTCCATTCACATTGAGTGCTTTTAGAATTAACTAGAGGGGCAACTGGCACTGCGCTGCTGCTGTAAACATGAAAGTGACGGGATGGTTGAAGTTTGGATTTACACCGTGCACTAAGTGCCCGGGCACTTCGAGGATGCGTGAGACTAGAAATCGTTCCTTGCGTCAAAATGGTTTTGCACTGCTAAGCATTTCTTTTATAGTGTGACAGTGATAAGCGTTTCGCTTACCTTTGACAACTTCTGCGTCTATGTAAAATTTTACGAAAAGTAAGAAAAGTAGCGTGGGGCCACTTAAGTTGGAAAACAGACAAGAAGGTCAACATTGATTTCCACCTGTCTCTAGTTTCTTTGTTCCTCTCACAAAGCTTTTACCGTACTTACTGGATTGTAATGCGACGATTGTAACAAAAGGGATGATTATTCATAGCATCCAAGAAAAAACAATAAAATTTTGGAATTCGACTGCAATGTGAGGGTTGACTTGAGGCAGCAAAATATGAAAAAAAAAAACTTGTTACATTCGAGTAAATATGCTATACCCTGCGGATGAATGTAATTTCTTTCTGCAATATAATACATTTGAAACCAAGCCTTGCTCAATCACAGCCAAAACAAGCCTCGCTGTGCCGTCATTCCCTCGACGGCTGAGCGCATCTTTGGAAGCAGGCATAGATAGTGGCACCCAATTTCCCTCTAGGCGTTATTTAGAGAAACTCAGCGGCCACTCACCTTTACAGAGTAGGCGAGGGAGAGAGTGACAGCCAATGGAAGACCTTCTGGGACAGCCACCACCAGAACCGTGACGCCTATGATGAAACAGTTGACAATGTGCTGGGTGTCACTGCTTCTCCAGGGGCGACCCTCCGCCACAAACACCTCAATCAGGTGCCTCACCACCAGAATAATGACTGTCAGCACTGCTATTGTGGATCCTGCAAGCCACACAGAGGTTGCGGTACAGCGAAAAGCTCAGTAAATGAGATTCCCCGACAGTGCCGTAAACTTTCATTAGGGCTTTAGGGGAGCACATATTACTTGAGTAGTAGGAACGCTGCCACAAGCTTGCAGGTGGTTAACAAGTGGCGACAAGCATCAAGGTTGGAAAACACTGAAAACTTAATCTGATTTTGAGGTTCATTTTCCAATTCCAAACATCGCACAATCAACACCACAATGCTATGATGCACAAATTTCGCTGATGTAATAGAGCTAAATTTGAATATGATGCTGATTAAAAGGGGGTTCCTGAACCACTTCTGCAAGTAATCATGAAATGACCTCAGCATCAATGTTTGCTGCCTGACAAACTGATTACCACGAAAATTTCTCGAATTCATCAAGAACAAACGGAGCTACAG
The DNA here is from genome assembly GCF_013339725.1 of Rhipicephalus microplus. NCBI lineage: Eukaryota > Metazoa > Arthropoda > Arachnida > Ixodida > Ixodidae > Rhipicephalus > Rhipicephalus microplus. Next base: position 135,882,402 of record NC_051171.1, read on the forward strand.
GGATGAAATCCAAAAGGCACGTGCGAAATCGCAATCGGCCTTGGACAAGAACGAGAGATTATCTGTCCTTAAAGGCTTCAGGAGTCCTTGCAGGTGAGCACCTAAACCTCGCTTCTTCGCAGAATGACGAATAATCGCATATTAGACACTTCCCTACATTGCAAAACTTACCATACTCATTTGAGTCTAAGGCAATAGTTCTAGAGGCGAAGCTCCTTAAGGTGTGGGTCTGTCCATCCTTCGATGGTGTATGTAGCCACCGGTGGCACATACCCGAAAGAGCGGTCCTTAGAATGTATGCTGAATGGCGGCACTTATATATGATGAATACATGATGAAAACATGTGAGATGGCTGTACTTGGAGTGTTCACTAGATATACGGATGGACAGACGGAAGAACAGATGTACGAACGGTCGCATGGAGGGACGCACGGACAGACGGATGCACCGACAGTCACACGGATGGACGGGGACAAAAGCACGAACAGACTAATGAACGCTTCGCCCCACCACTTATCATTCACTCCGTGGATATGCTACGATTTTTTTTTTTTTTTTCAAATTTCCTTGCTACAAACTGCAGGGTCGGCTTAGATTCAAGGATTCTGAAAAACATGCCTTTTTTTCATTGAGAAAAGTGGTGCACGACTAGCATCGCCTAGACGGTATTATAGCCACTGGTAGCCAAGCCAAGTACATGCCATTTCGATCAAGTACAAGCCATTTTGATCAAGTACACGCCATTTTAAGTACATGCCATTTTGATCTTTGTGGCGAGTGTTGAGGTGAGCCATTTGTCATTTCGAGTTGCAATTCAAGCGGCATAGCTCAGTGGCACCAAACAGGCGGTGTCATTATAATGACATTTATAAAAAGAAAGTCGTCCTAGTAACAGAGTTGTTGTCCAACGTTCAAGCCGGGCGGGACATTGGAGTAAGACGAAAAAAAATGTGTGTCGCTGGAGGGGTTGCAGCGTGGGAAGACAACCCGGGAACTTTGTGTGCTCTTTTCCGAAGTGCGGCTAATACAATGCGCTTGATGGCACTAAGGATTGCATACTGTTTGAGGACAGCTACAAAGAAGTCAGCGATGACCGAAACAGCGACGACGATTTGGAATGAGCGCGGCATCGGCAAGCACAACACCTTTATGATGCAAATAACTAGCAGCAGCGCAAAAAAACAACAACAAAGAAACACAAACAAAATGTTTAGCGGTTGTATGTTTATTGAGTTAGTATTTGCATCATGAACCACCTGCTTTGTTTCATCTTCATGTTAGATAAATTTTTCTTTTTCTGAACGCCGTTTTAGCTGTTTCGTTCGGCCTATATTCGAGGCACGTTTTCGTTTTTCCTGGCTTCAAAGATTTACCGATGAACCCGCAGAGCGTGCGCCAACAAGGGTTCGGAACGAATAACAGCTGCAGGAACTACAGTGAATTCATGGTGTGCTCCACTTGCAAAGACGCATTAACTTCGGGCAAGCTGCCCATGATGAACGGAAACTCCAGAGACCCATGCGCTGCTTCGCATGCTGCTCATGTTTCCCTTTAGTGGCAGATGGTGTGCAGTAGAATTTCGATTATACAATTACAGTAGATACCAATTTCGCGATGATACAAATTTTAAAGTTGCTTCGAATGGCCTACATTATATAAAATACGCCGTGATTTGGTGTTATACAAACGGTTTCCCCAGCAACCGTGGATGATACGAACGTGCGATTGACTATTGCACGCAAACAGCGCAACGCAGCTGGTCAGTGGGAAGAAGACCCATTCACACTTAGCCTCAAAGAAAGCGGATGCCGCAAAACTCCCGGGAATTTCACTCTCTTCACCGCCTAAGTGGCTGGAAATGCCACATGATAACAGATTGCCCTTTTGCTCCACAGCTTCAGCTACACCAGCTGCACTAGCTCTCAAACCACATGATGTAAACAGCCAGCCGTGAATTTAACATGGCGACAAAGCAAGTGAACTTCCAATAACTTGTGCCGCGTTCGCTCCCTTTCGTGCCAAGTGTGAATGCGCCTTCGAAGCCAGCGGTGTGAGTGAGAAAACCGCAGCACCTTATTGAGAGACTGTGAAAGCAGAAAAAGAACTTCACTGACCTTTTTCAGCAAGGAGTAGTTGACCCCAATAAAATTATTGTTCATCTTCATGATCAGCTTTAACTAGTTTTTAGTTCATACAAATTCAAAGCGATACGAATATTTTGCGCGAGCCCTTCGAGTTCATATCATCAAGATTCTACTGTAACCTTTTCTTTCCAGGTTATGTACAATCAATTTTTTGTTATCAAATATCTCATCTGCCAGGACACCTGGCCACTGCATGCAGGCAAGAGAAAGAAACAACATTCCGGATAGCTTACCAACATATCCTATTTGGATGGCCAACTTTGTGAGCTTGGCTTGCAGCACAGACTTCTCTTTGCGGGGATTGCTGTCTTCAGCCGGAGAGCTGGCAGCGACAATGGAATCCGCGCGGGCAGGTTCCACGTGTGTGTTGGCAGTGATGTTGCCCAAGTGCGAGTTCCCAGACATGGCCGCTTCTTCGTCCGCTGCAGCATTACATGCCGTTCAAAAAGTTCGAGTGTTAGCAAAGGAGGAGCATCATGACGAGCAGCAGTGACCTCTTTGTGATGATATGCCGCTAACGTAATGTGTAAAGGGTTACACTAGGCGAGTTGGTAGGTAAACTCGATACAGCTTCCTCCTTAAATTCCAATCAGTAGCGTGACTTTACAGTATTAAACAACAGTCTATAACAGCCCCAAAGATATAACGTAATCTGATCAAGCTAATTGCTCCTGTCTATGAGGTAATATGGTAACCCTGAGGTGTAGTGTTTTCATTTCATCAGATTCATCGCTAGGCTTTACTAGAGTAAATTTCGCCCAAGCGTTCCAATATGTACGCTTCGCTTAACCTTCAGCTGAAATGTTTCCCTCTCGAACATTTACACATTTCAGGCAATCTACTTCAAAACTGCAGTATTGCGTGTCATTCTTAAAGAAGAGTAATTGTCATATCTTTCAGCCTATTTCAACCATCTAGTTTAAGAGTATAAATGTCTGCAGTTAGCTTTCGCCAGGCCATTTACTTTCTACAGCACATACTTCCCTTTATACGAACTAAAAAACTGGCTACAGTACTGCTGTCTCATGCCCCAAATAGCGTCAAAACGAGCTGCCAAGATTTCAAATGGTATCATGCAAAAGAGCTGAAGTGCCCACCACATATAAAAATAACACACCGAACACATTCTTAAACTGATAACAGCTCAAGTGAGATACGGCTGCCTGGAATTAATATACGTTGATATGTGGGATTTAACAACCCAAAACCACCATATGATTATAAGAGATGCCAGTTAATATCCTTTAGTTAATGTACAACGGGTGTAACACAATCAGCATTGGTTATCCCACCAAAAAAATAGCTGAAGCACAGAAGCTCATGTCACTTGCATGCACACTGCGCATCACGAGTGTGGCAGGCACAGCGTAGAAATAAAAAAAGCACTCGCGAAGCTAATAACAAAACAAACCCTACAAAACTGTACTTCTCCCAACACTGTGGCAGTTTCAAAGTATTTTCTCCTCTGAGCGCCTACAATATGAATGGCTAACCTGTTTGTAATCACATGTTTCATTGAACTCTAATTAATTTTTGTCCTATGTACGACAATAACTTAAAAATCTAAATGACTGCAACTAATTAGAAGCAATTATAGTGATCTCAGTAGTACAAACAGCCAATTCATTATGTTAAACAGTCAAGCTCATTGAAAAACGATTTAAAACAAGCAAACAAAATGCGACTCTCAGACAAAAAACACAGAACCACATGGTGCAATGTGTGAGATGACAAAAGCATGCACGACGAGCGTGAAAACCCCGACACACGTCAGGCATTTACAGTGAGTATGATAGACTTATTTGGCTATTTTTGCATATTGCATATTGTGCAATCAGTAAGAAACACAATGAGTGGCAAGTGTGAGTGTGCTGCTCAGTGCAGAACCATACCATTAGCACAGGCATTAAACAAGGAGAAACGAGGCTACTAGTTATATAAAAACAAATATTGCAAGACCCCACGGGCAAACCTTCATTTGTGCCAAAGGTAGAACTGATCACCCAATATAAATGGATCTTCCAGCTAAGATCTCTTGCAGTGAAACTTCATGCAGAGGTCAAATGTCATGGTGAATATATTTTAGGTATGGTGTGCTTCAATACAATGCTTTGTTGCTTGGCCCGTCAAAAGGACAGACCGAAAATTTATTTCTGGGCTTTCACATAACAAAGTCATAACCGAACCATGAGGGACACTGTTAATACTATGGATTGATTTCGACTACCTGCAGTTCTTCAACACAAATCCGATGACTCCTTTGTTGGAGTGCAGGACAGTACAGCTGGCAATTTATAAAATGAATAAAAATAAAAATGTGTCTTCAGCGACACAGGAGTAAGGACTCCATTTTTCATGGTTAGAGAACTGTAACACTACGTATACAACGAGAAAAAAAAAAAATAGAATGGCTGCTACACAGACCATAAAATGTAGTTTTGTTTCTCCTAAAAGCAGACAATAGGAGTTCCTCCACTGAAAATATTGTCTATCATTTTTTCAGACTGGAACTTCCAAGTCGTTTGGGATGAAATTTCAAGCAGATGCCCAACGTGCTGCACAGTATTGAACAAAAACATGAAAGTCTAATTCCTAAGTGAATCGTGCAACAGTTTAGCTGGAAGAACCAACTTTTACCAAGCCCTCCTTCTCAACAAGGAGAGCCCTGTACATTGAACGCCACACTAGACTCAGTCGTAAGACAAGACGACACAATCCTTTTTATCCCAACATAAACAATAGCACACTATTAGAACATGCCAGCATTTGTGCCTCAGTATCCTCATTCTCCAAGTTGCCGCTGCAATTAAGGCCCTTCAAGTCAGGCGCATGCAGTGGTCTCTGTTCAAAACAGCCGTGCCGCATTTCACATTCCTGTGACTTGCAGTCAGGTCCGTGTACGCACGTGTTTTGCCAAAGCATTATGTGCATTCACAAGCCACGGGCAAGTCGCGAAGCATCTCAATACTTTTTCAAAAAGACTCGAGGGAGAGGAGACAAGAAAAGTGCGAGGTACATCAAAGGCATCAGTGAGGAAGGAGCCGACACCCAAGCAACAGAACAAGTGGGAGGTAGAGAGGAGGATCCCCGTTATCGTCCGCTTTTTCAGAAATTAATTGGGAAAACGAGAAAGACACGAAGGACAACCAAACAACAAGGGTAAAAAAACAGGACGAGGGCACACACTCTGGTGGTCGTTCTTGGTGAGGCATACACTACCATTTGGGTCGGGCAGGGTGAGTGGCGACAACTCCTTTTCGCCAGCTTCGACGTAGCATGCTGGGGGGCGCGCACAACAGGGGCGGAGGCGTCAGCAACAAAGCAGGGAGAGTAGATCGTGGGTTGGGAGTGGAAGAAAACGAAGTCCAGGGGAAAGAAAAGGGGGAGCAAAAAGGAGGATGCGGATGATCAACCCCGCAAAGGAAGAAGGAAAAAAAAAAGAAAAGAACACAATGTCAAACCAATGCTCAAAAGAAGCAAATCTGATGTACGGCAGACTCAATAGTACTCCTTTCATGGGAGAAAGAAAAAAAAGTTAAAGAAAAGAAAGATAAAGAACAAAGGGTAGATGCAAATCGTACCCTCTCAGACTTCGAATCCTGCTACAATTCAAGCAAAAGGCACGGTTTATGCCATGCTTTTAAAAAGCTGCATTCGCAATCCGATATCAAGAAGCTGTAATGTACGTTGCAAATAGAGAGGTTGCCACTACAATATTGAAGCATTGGCATCAATTAAGAAAAACATCACAACTTTTTTCTTTTCTAGAAAAACAGTTTCCTCTTTGAATCCTGGGTGTGTACGCTGCTGGAGTACCAAGTTATATAACGCAGCCCAAAATGCAAAACAACGAAACAATTCTTCATACAGCTGGAGAGCAAAAGTACTTTACGGTTAACTAAGCAGGAAAGGTAAATGCATCAAGATAGCACACAAGTGTTAGTATAAAAAGCTGCGCCTGGTAGTGTCTGAACATTTAGGGATGTCATCAAGACTGCAAAACTGTAAAATTGTTCTGCCCACAAATGCGAAAATGTAGCTGAGTTGTGATTGTAAAAGGCAGATAATAAATTAGTCTCCACTGGCTAGACTTTACTGAAAATTTCAACTGTCAAATTAGAGCACTATTAAATTAGCATGCAGTCACTAGTTTCATAAACTTGGGTGACATTTGAGCAAATAACAGAGAAATGGTTGCTGGTTTACTTTTTTCCCTCTTTTTTTACTTAAATCTCTCATTACTAAACAAACAGCATTTTAAAAAAAGTCCAAACATTCATTAAAGATCGTGTGGAAAATGTAATGAGTGATGCCACATCTTTATACTATACAAATCTTTTATATGTTTCTTGTAGTACACAAAGCTTTACTGAACTATTTCTAAGCTGTCTTCAATTCTGAGCCTACCAGTCGATCTTGACGTCGTGCTATTTCTCCCTTGCACACCGTTGAAGCAAGGTTATTCACACAAAGTACACTTTGGAAGCATTACGAGAAACATGCAATGTTAGTAAAACAAAGCGAGCAATCAACGTGACATTCTCTTTCACACATGCATTCAGAACTAGCGAACACTGCAGAAAAATTGAATCGCGCAGGATCTGCCGCTCTCTGCACGACAACGCAACACAACCAAACTCTCGTTACATGGTTAATCAGCAGGCTTAAACTCGGACGATGTAGAAGCGAAACATGCTGCATACTTATACAGACACCAAGGTAAGGTAACACACGAAACAAAGTAAAGCATTGAAAGCACCCCCCCCCCCCCCCCCAAAACACATACACAGGACTGCACCTTTCAGCATGCTTACGCCAATTTCAGTATTCACGAAACTATTTTTGCGGTCAGTAAAAGTAAGTAGCACAAAAACATGAAAGAGCTGTCCTGTATAGAGCAGTAAAGCTAAGAATTGGGGTCCTCCGATGTCCTCCGAATGCGCACCTTTGGAATCTCTTAGGATCGGTGCTTTCATAGTGTGACATTAGGTAACATAGCTTTTGGGACACTGACTCAGTAAATTGGCAGACCACGCAGGGACATAAGCAACATTTTAATTCGGCGCCACAAGGTTATTACACTTTAGTCTCGGCAGGAATGCGCTCTGGGTGACTAACGATTAAGGCGGATGCTTTGCGGCACTCACTTTAGACGCGGTAGCCACAGTGCTCTTACAGCAAATTATACAAGTTGAGGTACAAAGTTTGCGTTTCATTCATTGCTTGTGGCTTCTCCTCAAGCTTTCACAGTCAGTGTCCTTCCCACTGCCACAAACATTACCCTAGTAAATACAAGATAATTTTGAAATGCTCTTCTGAAAGCCTTTTATTTGTCTGAAACACCGCGGTCAACCTTGGCACTTCATTATGATCACGGTCACTGGCCAAAGTAAGCTCTGGTTAGTGGTACACATGCTCGTTAATCCTCGGTTAGGCAGCGCTTAATCTTACAGCACCATGCAGCAGCGCTTGCCACAGATCTACAAAAAAAAAAGGTTAGTATTTTGTTAATGTTATCATGCTAAGCTGTCATGCTTGATTCGGCGTCATGCTATTACAAAATGTAGTTACATTCAAGAACGACATTTTAAATGAGGAAATAGCAACAAAAAATCAAATGTGAAGGCATTCCAAAAGAAAAAAAAAACATGCTAGCCTTTGCATGCGTATGCAACTTTTTTTTTTTTTTTTTTCAACTGTCACACTGCCCTGCTACAAATGCTTATTTACCCATGTTCCTGAACCAAGCTGCTGTGAAAGTATTGCATCAAAAAGCAACTAAAGCCTTCTTATGCTCACTTAGGCTGTCCTTGCATTGCAGAAAGGTTTATGCACAGCAACAACAAACATCGAGAAAGCTAAGCCTACGTCAGCTACATGTTGGAGGTAAGGTAGCATCATCACCTGGTTCCCCTTTCTTCTTTCTATGACCCTTCTTAGCGTCTGTCAGGCAGCACACGATAAAAGAAAACGTAAAGAGAGAGAAATGGGTAGAAATAGATTACGAAAGAGGAGAAACAAATGAGGTGGGACGAGGGAGTCGGGAGGAGAGAAAGAGAAAAACACGGAATTATTACGGACAATCAGCACACACACCACATAGATATGACATGTGAGGTGGCCGCAACGCATTCACACAAGGCGAGAATACCACACAATCGCAATATTGTAGCCAAGACAAGGAACAAAAGACTGGGAATAAAGAGAACCGGTAAGGGTAAGTAACGAAGAAAATGTCAGGGTGGTTTTACGACTTGAGTGAGTGGGAATACAAGTCCAAAAGGCATGTAGCACCTGTGATAGCATACAAGTAAAGTACTTAGGATGGCTTTAGAGATAGCAGAAAAACAACCAAGTAGCTAGGATACCTTTAACTGTGAACGAAGATACACTCTCTTATAAAGTGCTGTAGAGGCAATTAATAAAAAGTTTAAATGGGGACTACTGCTACGTTTACGTAGGTTAGGCTAACAACTTCAAGTGATGTTTGGTCTATAAATAATACTGCTAGCAATACTGTAAGGCCAATTATTCCCTAAACAATTAAGTGTGTGTCTATAACTGTAGATTTTCTTGAAAAGCTTTAATATTGAACAATTTTCAGCTTGTTCGAAACTATCACAGTGTAACTGTAATGCTGAATAAACATTTGAAGGCCCTTTTTTCTTTCTCAGTTGCAATTCTTGGTTCCTCAATTACACAATCAGCAAAACACTACCTAATACATACCTATTGAATTTTTAAGTTGACACACCAAACGAAACGAACATAAATCAAGCATAAGGGTGCTAGTGAACAAGCAGGAGTACAAATGGGAAGCTGCAGCACAAAGCCCTTGATGTCAGATCCTGGCTACAGAGACAGTGCTGCACTAAGTTATTAGAATGTACAAAATATGTTTTTAGGTACACTGCAATGCAGCATGCAATGAACGAGTAAACATGCACATAGGAAAGTAAAACAGAGCATGGTTAATTTAACTGCACTCTAATTAAGAGATTGCGAAATGTAGTTGGCTCATCCACTTAGTTACGCATTAATTATGTGCATACGGCATTTACGATAGCTAACTGACATATCAAGCTTCATATTGAAAGGCATTTAGTGTTTGTGATCAGGCACCTTCAATCCCGCAATGCAGCAGGTGTGTAAAGGACTGCAATTTGGAAACTTGAAATGGACTGATTACAAATGATAAACCACTCGCATTTAGATTCCCTTGCAGATTGCTCACATTCGAGTTGAAAAGGGAGATGATGGCAAGCCAACAACGAACCTTTACTTTTCTTCTTCTTTTTCTTCTGCTCTTTGTTCTCTGTGTGGGCAGCTCCCAGCAAAGTGAGAATGATGCCTGCCTGAGAGTTGACGCCGACGGCAGACACCAGAACTTTTCCACTCCCTTCCATGACGTGCGTGCCTGCCAACATTGAAATGAGCGGCCATCAGAGCATTTACTCAATGACGATTGACTGTCTAATCACACAATTAATTGTAACAATCAATACTGAGCCAATCAGCCCAACTTATCGCCTCATTAAACAATGACAAGCGATGCAACAGTGCTTGAGAACACAACCTAGAAGTACAAACAACGGTTTGGTCATCAAAATGGCACTGAGCAAACAACATTTCATCGTAGATGAAACCAATCGTTGTTGAAGTAACAGTGTCTGGAAGAGTACACTGCAGATGGCAATGAACTCGATTTTTGCAGCGGGCACAGACAAATGAACTCCAGAAAACGCAAATGGGGAAAAACACTGAGCTGGCAAATTCATTCTCACAGAATTGCAGCAACTTACACTCTAATTACAGACAAAGGTGCCACAGATGCTTAACGATGAAAGATTTTTTTAGCAATAGACAAGTAACATAAGCCTCGACCCCAAATCAGCATTTTTATGAGGAAGCTTATTCTCAGTGCTGCAATGAGGACTAGACCTGCTGTTGAGATTTTAGCTATTGTTGATTAAAAGCAGACAAGGCTACTTGCCTGAGCAGAAGTATTCAAAACTCTCAGATTTAACAAAAAAAAAAGGCACACGGAGGAACCTCTTCTCAAAATATGCCTTACCGAGTCAAAGTGCAATTAGCTTCTGAACACATTCTGCATTCAAATAATGACTTTAAACACACAAACATCAATACTATTGTTGTTTCTGCCAGTGTGCTTCAGAAAAGTAAAGACAAACCTCAGCTTAACAACTCTTTCCAGTCAACTACACATTTGGTGCCAAAAATAACAGTAACTTGTGTAACATTGACTATGCCAAATAATTGCTAGAATGTATGCATTTTAGGCACCCTTTGATGTTAAAATACAACACTCTTCACAAACAGCTGGTAAAATGCAGATAAGGCAGAAGCAATTCTTAGGAGGCTGAAACAAAAAAAAATGGGCTTACCCGAGAACAACATGGGGTCTGTGTGTTCTCCCTTTTTGACGTGATCCGATTCGCCTGTTAGTGTACTCTCATCTATTTTTAAGTCATTGCTCTGTATAATGATTCCATCCGCAGGCAGAAGATCACCTACATGACAAGTGGTGTACACAAAAGAGAAAATGCAATCACAACTAAGGAAAAATTCATTGAGTGAGGAAAGCACCTGACGAGAGAGACAACATTCAGATTACTTTGCATACAAACTCTCCCAAAGTGTTTCTCATAACAACCAATGTATCGGCACAGCTATCATTGTTGCATGCATGGACACAAACACTCACAAATACGTCACAAAATGTCAGATTTAAAAAACTTGTTCTAGACTGTTGTTATCACGCCAATTATTTTAGGGACTTTTGGGATCCTACCTAGGATCACCCTGGTGTTTGCAAAACAGAAATAAGGTCGACTGCATTTGTAGGGCCAAAAGTCTTGGCATTTCCTATATTATTTGGAAATAGTAGTTGCAACCCCATGACATGCTCCATAAAAATTAGACCCGAACAGAAGGTCAAATATTTGCTTCAATGGATTCCAACAGTGTGGCAGAAAAGATCTTACTTCTCATTCAATTTGATACACTGAAGAATTTCTAGCTGCAACTATAGAGCATTAGGCCAGGTTAACAACACAACAGAACAAAGCTTGTCACTTTCAAAGGCGAACTTTACTAGTAACAGAGCAACTGTTAATATTCTTCCCCAAAATTACCTTTCTTTCTCATCAATTCGAATATGTACTTTCGAAAACGTAGAGTCATTGAGTTTACAAACACAAGATTGGCGCAACATGCACAGGAAATAATTACAGTTACCAGAACTGCAGCCTTACCAAAGTAGGTCTCACCAGTGATACGCACTATTCAATGAATTCAGTCTAAGTAAAATGACAAGATTACACACACAGGATTGGCAACAAGCTATCGCCTTTTTTTTTTTTTGCCTTCCTCGCATGCAAGCTGTTTAGTTCTAAGCAAACCTCCAGTAATGCATGTTCACGCACTGGAAGAAAAGCATGACATGCATACAGCACAAAACATTCAAATCAGTCGGCTGTCCCATGATGAGATACAAAAAGAAAGACTGCCCCTTGTGAAGCCTTTGCATAATTTTCTCTAAATTCAGATTAAGGGCGAAGCAGCCACATGACACTTTCAGGACTACTTCTACACAAGCGACTAAATTTAGACCCTTCACTGTTGATAAGGAAATTCCCAGCCCTGTTATCATCTGCTCTTCTTCGTCTCTGTCCAGCAGATAGCCACTTCTACTTGAAAAGTAGCACATTTATGCGAGGGTGATATCCAAGTACAATTCACACATTGAAAATTGTAATTAACGCATCAATGGGATCAAGAGTGAGTAGTAATACCGATACGACTGTATTGTACCATTTATAAAGATGGCTTTCTTTATTACAAATACACATGATTAAAGACAAACAATATATGCAGCTTGTTTCTCATGCTGTGCTTGTGTTAACTCAAACGCCTTAACTTGAAATAACTATGTACCTCGTCTGCCACTACAGCACTAAGCCACAGAAAAACGTAACGACCATTTAGGCATTACTGACTCCATTTTATTTCCAAGAATGATTGATTTGTGGGGTTTAACGTCCCAAAACCACCATATGATTATGAGAGACGCCGTAGTGGAGGGCTCCGGAAATTTTGACCACTTGGGGTTCTTTAACGTGCACCCAAATCTGAGTACACGGGGCTACAACATTTCCGCCTCCATCGGAAATGCAGCCGCCACAGCCGGGATTTGATCCCGCGACCTGCGGGTCAGCAGCCGAGTACCTTAGTCACTAGACCACTGTGGCGGGGCTATTTCCAAGAAAGTATGACTGGTCATATAATAGAAGTTGCGAGAGATGTTTTTTTCTTCAGCATGCACTTTTGCACTCTTATCCACAAATGAAAGAAGAACATTGTTCTGCAATTCAAGTGCACAGGTGCACAACACAGCTTGAATCAGGAGGCATTTGGTGTCGGGAGACTCTTGACCTAAAGCCCAGAAGATGACTATTAAAGTGCATGATAACCTCATAACAGCTTCCTGACAGCAAGCAATAATGAATGGAATACACAGCAGGCCACTTGCAAGAAATATAAAGTAAAAAATTGAGTGCCTAGAGCCACATTTTTCAGGTATATCCACATAAATTTTACACATTCACTACACGATTTGCAATTTACTGTGCAACCTATAGACAACTATAGATAAATGTTGTAAGTGCTGCTCTTACAAGCATACCACGCTGCCCGTAACACTTTTTTAAGTAATTGCCTAATGACCTCATTATCGGAGTTTGTTGCCTCATGACTTGACTGACACAGAATTTCCAGAATCTGTTAATTAGGAACGAAGTTACAGGGGTTTGTCGTACGCTTTAAAGTGCTTTCTCACTGCTTTCGTCTCAGCGAGCACGGTGAAAGCTGCCTAGGGTAGGAGGGGGGGGGATAAAGGGCAAGAAGCTATGTCTGTAAGTCAGCTGATGTCACGAGTGTGAGCCCTCTCTTTTTAAGTTTTCTTCGAACATACAGCTCACTTTGAGTCTGATAATGAGCGTATAAGCATAATTCTGTAGAGCACGGTACGGGCACGTCGCGGCACATCGCAGCGGCTGCTGTAACTACGCAGTTCACAACACTCAAATCAGCCCATGGCCATGTCCATTAGCTTTTGCATATGTGAAGCAGTTGACTTCGTGTATATGGTATCATTTGTCGAGAGATAAGCAAAAGGATATCTGGCCAACTGATATTTAATTGTAAATTCTTCACATCATACTGCACGTTAATGTTTGGCTTGCATGTTTGCAGGAGTCTTAACTACCGAGTGGCAACATTATAAGATCATGTTCAAGAAGTGTAGCACGGCCCACTCAATGCTATACAGTATGAAGTCTTTTTTTTTTTCCTCCTTCTCAAAGCGTATGTGACAGATACAAACTTTGGAACACTTCATCCCAGCTGTGAAGTGAAATGCCCACAAAATTTTCACAATTTTAGACAGTGCACCAAAGACAATCAGGTTCTTTTGAAATATGTTGCCAGTGTCATAGTGGCAACTAAACATGTTCTATGGCAACAACACAATTCAAGACACAAGTTCTTTTTCCGCTGCATGTAATGCAAACAAATTTTGTGGCTGAAAGGTTCTTCTCACAAAGTCGACGATGATTTCCAGATGCGCTCCAGTGCACCTAGGGTCCATGTTCCAAGTAGCCGTAAAGGACAATGGCTGCCTCTTGTCACTAGCTTGAAGTCTTGGAACAGAAATTGCTCAATTTTTGTAAACTAGTACTGGAAAACAGGATCTTTTTCCTATGCGTGCTTGCAACAAGCTGTCCAACACAGTCTCAAGCAAACAATCACAAGACAAAAGGTCAACGCCTACTGGCTAGAAGCCATTAGTCAATTCCTTTAAATAGCTTCTAAATCGTAACCTAACACCCATCATATAACACAGACATTAGCATTAAAGTGAACAGACTGGGCCGCTAGCACTCAAACCAGTCTCAGTGTCTCCGCAAGCTACAAAACCTACATCTGGTGAAAGCTAGAAACTATCAGCCACACTACAGCTTCCAAAGCTGAACACTGAACATAAGCGTAGCATACCATTTTTCTGCAGCGACAGTAACAAACAATGTCATTTGTAATACTGTACAGCAAGCTGAAGCAACATTCTTTAAGGCCATGCTAAGTAAATGGGCAATGACAATTGAGATCATGATTGATGCACCGCACAATTCATTGACAGGTACTGCTATTCGTGCAGCAATGCTCAGCAACATTCGGCAGAGAAAAAAATGCAGGCAGCAACCTTTTTCACAGTGTGTGCGAGCAAAAAAGTTAAAGGGGCCCTGCAACACTTTTTGAGCATAGTAGAAAAATGCTGCCGATCTATAGTAGAGGCTCCCGACAACAGGTGAGCCAAATATTATAGCGCGGCACACGGCCTGGAATGCAATATAAATTATCAAAGTCAGCTAAAAATTGCTTTCTCATTTCTCGTCAAATCACGCAATAATCCCAAAATGCACTCGTAGCAAGCCCATCTATCAGCCATTGGCTGATTTGAACATGGCACGCTCAGTCGTAACAGAGATCGCCTCAGGAGGCTCTCACTTGTTCACGTGTGCACGTGCAATCGCGCTGAAAAATCCAAATATTGGAAGAAAAAAAAAAGAAAAAGTATTCAAGGTCACAAGGCACGCGTGACGTTTTTTGTTTGCCCCTCCCATCCCTCCCTGCTTAGCTTCCAGCGCTTTCATCAGGACGAGAGAAGAGAGATTACGATTGCAGCGTGTGACAAATCTTAGCAACTCTGCTCATACTGGACAGATTCTTAAAATTTTTGCAACGTTGAATTTGTGAGGCAATACGCTTTTTCAGTGAATTCATACCATGATTACTCAAAAAAAGTGTTTCAGGGTTCCTTTAAAGATACAGCTCTCTTTTGTAACATGCCACATACTGCACACCACACTCTAAAAAAAATTGATTGATTGATTTGTGGGGTTTAACGTCCCAAAACCACCCTATGATTATGAGAGACGCCGTAGTGGAGGGCTCCGGAAATTTTGACCACCTGGAGTTCTTTAACGTGCACCCAAATCTGAGTACACGCGCCTACAAAATTTCCGCCTCCATCAGAAATGCAGCCGCCAAAGCCTGGATTTGATCCCGCGACCTGCGGGTCAGCAGCCGAGTACCTTAGCCACTAGACCACCGTGGCAGGGCTAAAAAAAAAAAAAAAAAAATTTGAGGATTTGCGGAGGGTTTCTGCTACACAACAATAATCGTCATCTACGTCCAACTCTTTTCTCGCATCCTCACCACAGTTCTGGAAGTTTGCGGACACAAATGGCACGTGCGCTATCAGTATGACAAAGAATTCTCGATAGGAAAGTGGCCAGCACCATGTTTTCAAAAAAAAAAAAAAAAAACAAGAACAAGTTAGATGACGATTATTGTTATGCAATGCAAACACTCCCCAAATACTTACTCAATTTTTTTCATAGTGCATCCGGTACTCAATCATCATTTCGTACATCCTTACTGCAGCCACCACCTTCTGGTCACTACATTAAGTAACAAACTTACTCGAGCGTTACACAAGTTTTTTCCATAGTTTCACTGTCTCAGGTCAATTCTCATGTTACATACAATCAAACATCGAAATTCAAGTTGTCTAAAAAATGCAGTGATGCACTCAATTTTAGATGACTCAGGTTTTGGCCATTGCAAAATTTATGTTGACAACATGTGCCAGCCAAATTCCATTTGGATCTACTGCAAGTTAATAACCTTTCTCTTTGTTTCCTTTCTATTATAGTGGCAAGAAAGAAACACCTTTCACCACATTAGTTTTATCATGGCATGCACTTTACGTTTGTCCTTGTGTTGCCGTGGCTGGTGGTGCCTTTCGGTGTTTTGACTCCCTTTGCGATGAAAACGTGTCATGCTTAGTACAACACCCGTTTCAAGAAGTATGCTATTTTGATGGGTGACAAAATCAATTAAGCTGCTGCCTGAAGCTTCGACGTGAGTGGTAAGACGACGCGTGAGTATTAGCTCCAGGAGTTCCTTTTCAGGCGCAAGCACGGCCAAAAAAATTTCTCAAGACCTTATCGCAGCCAACCCTTTGAATTGAAGCAGCATGTTATTGATAGCGTCCCAGAACAGTGCAATCACCTTATGGCGGTCAGTGTTGAACTGATACAACTGAAAGCAAACAATGTCACAATGTCACTCAGCAGATAGGCATCCTATGAACGAAGTTCAGCACGTCACGTGGGTTAGTGGAAAATCTACTGCATTTTGAGACTGTGTTTCCACAATAAATGTGCTTTCTTATGCCTCTGCTAAGCCCAAATTTACCTGGCGATCTTCTTTTCTTGTTGGATGCAACAAAAGTCACTTCTTAGATTACTTTCGTGGGTTCTTTTTATTCCTGGGTGCAATGGAATGTTGCTGATCACGCTGCAATTGCTGTCGTGTTACAACTGAGTAGATACGGTACTTTTTCCCTAATCCCAACAATTGCATGCCAGCATAAATGCTGCAACTGCAATGCATGTTCATCAAGGCAGTCACTTCTGCAGATGATTCAAAAGATTGCCCGTGTAGAAAGTGCCCGAACATACAAAACATTATCAAGCAATATACACTCTGCCAGGGTACTGAATTAAAGGACCCCTGACAGCGAAAGTTTTGTTTGCTAGTTTTTTACAGTAATCTTTAGCTTTGCATCTGGTAATGACAAAACTATATTGTGAATGCTTTAACATATCTTATAATTAATGTTAGCAGCATAAATTAAGGGGGGACGCGGCCCTTGAAAACCGAAAAATCGCGAAAAAGTCGGTTTTTGAAAAACCACATTTTTGGGATGTATGTCTCATAAACTACCTATTCTGTAATTATCAGCACCTAATTCAACCGCAAAGTGCAAAAAAAATACTATTTTCGAGGCCGCCGCGGCGTTCAAAACAGGCGCAAATCCCGAAATCAAACCAAACTTCGCGCGCGCGCCATTCCCGGACCATGCGGTCGTCCCGCGCCATCTTGGTGTTGTTTTGACCGTGAATTCTTTTTCTCTCGTTTGCCGCCTTGCAAAATGGCGTCGGCAGCACAGTTGAGACGCTATTGGCGTTTTCCCGCGATGCGATGCGGAGCGCTAATTGGCTAGAGCAGCGCATTCATATCTCGTGGGAGAAAGCGTGCCCGCCATTGGCTGCTGTGCAGCAGCGGAGGCGGTCGCTCCTCTCGATGGCGCGTCCAGCGCGCTCGCTTCGTTGTTGCTCTCTGCTCCGTCCGCCTCAACAGACGTCTGCTTACGAGCCGCTCTTCGCCTTGTGCTATCTTTTTGATCATTTTCTCTCGTTTTTTTTTTTCTTTTTGCACTAGTTTTGTGCCTTTCGTCTTTGTTGTTGCGGGCGATGCCGGCAACGAAGCCGAAGTCAGTGCGGAAGTCTGGTGCGCGGAGGCGCGCTATGCGGCTTGTACGATCATTGAAATTCCGCTATTCTGCTGCGGGTGCCAACTGCGTAGACGCTTGCAGCGACGGAACTGTGTTGTCGGCTGTCGCCAGTCGAGAATCCGACACATCGAGTGTGGCTGGAGCCGCAAATGCACCGAGTGTTTCCGAGATCACCGGGCTCGACACGTGCTCCGAATCGATGCCATCCAGTGTGACACCAAGTGCTTCTGATATCGCCGGACCCAGCACTTCGTCTGAATCGGTGCCGCCATCGAGTGTGAGTGGACCGTCGCTTCATCTGCGGACGCGTTTCCTAACGAAGGGAGAAATCGATGCGAATGCGAAACGTCAAGACGCCATTTGCGCTGAACTCGAGTCTACGCCGGCGACGCAGAAGAAATTTCAACTGATGCAGCCGGCTCTTGCACCTGCAGTGACAAGTGAGGGCGAACAATTTTCGCTCATTCAAATGAACATCTTTAACGTCGTGCTCAGCCGCACAGTGTGCAAAGAATGTTTGAAAGGTGCTATGACTGTCCGAGAGAGCACCAAGCTTGGACTTGCAACAAAACTTGAAGTCGTGTGCGCCTCTTGTGGCACCGTCGATAAATTATGGACATCACCCCGCAAAAAGGACACACAGGCCTTCGATGTAAATGTCCGCGCCATAATGGCTATAAAGCAAATAGGCAAGGGGCAAACAGCTCTTAATGGCTTTTGGGCTGCCATGAACGTCTCTTACAGAAGTCTTCACCACAAGACGTTTCAAAAGCACTTGAAAGAGACGTTCAGGAAGCCAGAGGCCACCGCTTTGGAGAAGTTTTATGCTGATTCTGCCACAGCAGTGATCAAAACATATAAAGAAATGAACCCCAGCTTCTGCAAGGACATCACCGTAGTGTACGATGGCACATGGCATAAGCGGGGTCACACATCACACATCGGAGTGGGATCGGTAATTGACTTCTTTACAAGTCTCATCTTGGATGCTGTAGTTCTTTCAAACCACTGCCTTGGATGCCAAACAGGGCCCAAACCTGGAGATGCAGCATACGAAAGCTGGCAGAAGCACCACATTTGCCAGAAAAACACAGACGCAAAGTCGGGAAGCATGGAAGCGGAGGCAGGCTTGACTCTCTTTGGGCGGTCTGTATCCAAGCATGGCCTGCGGTACACCACTCTTGTGTGCGACGGAGACAGCCGTACCTTCGCTGCCCTCACAGAAGAGAATGTGTACGGGCTAGTGCCAATTGTAAAAGAAGAATGTCTGAACCATGTTCAGAAAAGGATTGGAAGTGCTCTTTGAAACATTGTGCAGAAAAGTGATAAGCCACTGAGTGGGAAGGGGAAGCTGACTAAAGCCCTCATTGAAAAGCTGACAGGATATTATGGTTGGGCCCTGAGAAACAATTCAACTGACCTACGTAACAGCCATGCAGCGTGCAGTGATGGCAACATATCACCACGTCACATCGACTGACCAGGACCCTCACCATGAACTTTGCCCAGAGGGGGCTCAATCGTGGTGCCGCCATAGAGCTGCAGAAGCAAAGCGTGAGCCACAGCCAAAACATAAACACAGCCTACCGGACTATGTCGCTGCAGCTATGCTGCCCATCTACGAAAGACTGTCACAAAAGTCGCTTCTTCAGCGCTGCCTGGGAGCGAAGACGCAAAATGCATCAGAATCATTCCACTCCATTCTATGGTCTCTGATGCCGAAGGAACAACACTCATCCTTGATCGCGGTAGAAACAGCACTGCATGAAGCAGTGCGGCACTACAATGCCGGCTGCTGCAAAGCAACCCAAGTGTTATCGGACTTCATTGGACTTCAACCAGGTCATCTGGCCATCCAGCGAGCTTGTGAAAAAGACGCTTTACGCCTAAAAAAGAATTCTAAAAGACACCAAGAGAAGATGGAGGCCAGGCAAAAGAAGAAAAGAGTGCGCTAGGACACTTCTAGCTACTGTGCTGGAGCTTTTTGAAGAAAACACGTGTTTTGAACTTTCTCGGCCTGTTTTCTCAGAACGGATTTTTTTGCTAGTTGTGGTGCTGAGGAAAGCAAGAACTCGAAAACCGTTCATCAGATTTGTGTGCCGTTTTTTTCATTCTGTTCCTGAATGACCTTTCAAGGGCGTAACAAGCTCCTTTTTTTGAAAATTGGTGCTGTTAATTTATAATAAACAATTAATTTTTAATGAATCTGGTCATTACTGGTTACATCAAATTCAAAGTTGCGTGAAAATTTTTGGGGGGAGGAAATTAAAAAAAAACGGCTTTGTAGCGCCCTGGGATAGCTATCAAGGAATGACCACAATGAATTTCAGCTTTCTACTATGTCCTGGGATTTCTCACGACTCTTCCTCAGGCACCCATGTGAAGCACCCAGTTAAACCTCAATAACTCTGGAACTAAGAAACACAGCTTCGTGAAACTTAGCAGTTGTGCTAGTTTTATTGTAGTGAACAACCCCTGAAAGTTTCATCCAGATATCTTAAAAAATAAAAAAGTTCGATCTCCAGGGTAGCCTCCCCCCTTAAAAACAATTTTGCATTAGTTTGAAACGGCCGCCTAAATACCGTAAAAAACTAGCGCCCCACAGCGGAGCCGCGCTTGAGACTGTTTTCAAAGAAGGGGACTCGCGTGCCATGAAGAATGAAACAATGTGAGTGCTTTGAGCATGTCCCCCTGAGAAAAAGGAAAAGCATTCCTAGCGTAAGCAGCGAAAACCACCTTGAAAGCAGCCCCACAACAGAGTGAGAGCGGTGATCAACAATAGTTCTTGCAGGGTGCCAGTCGGGGTATTGTGCACGACCCGCAAATGTTGACCCCGCAATGTCACAAGGGAAGTCCCGGTCTACGTCAAACCATAGATAATGTCGACTGCACCTGAATACTCGGAAGAGCACGCACCCTTACTTAAAAACCAAGTTAAAATATCTTCTAGGCTACGCTCGCCACTAATAATCGATCTGAGGTGGCCCCACATGGAGGACAAATTTGGTGTCAGGGGTCCTTTAGGCCTTCTAGACAATATGCACAAACCGCAGGTAAAAGCACTAAATTATAACAAACCATACCAGGAATACAAAACTACTCGCTGCATAATACTGCATCTCACGTCAGTGATGGGGGCATGAAACTATATCAAAGAACAACGTGGTAAGTCTTCCTTACAACTGCCAATTTCAGTAGCTCGGCGAAAAAAGGTGCAGCATTTCAACACATACGAAAGATTAAGTCTACCACTGCTGTCTTCATAGCCGTTATCAAAATAAGGCCGATGCTAACTATTTCTCTTGTGCTAGCAATGGCCCACATTTTTATGCAGGTTTCTGCAATACTATGCACACAGAACAACGGCACATAAACTTGCCAACCTGTCAACATTACAGCGAGTGAAACTAACCAAGACATGGGCGGTAAATAGAAAAAGCATTTTTTTTTTTAGTGTCTGTCCTGAGCACACAATTTTAGTCATTAAAACAACTGTTTTTCATTTATATGTCTTAGATCACTGTGCACCTTTCATTCAAGGTACGCCACTAGGCAGCTTATTTCATTTGCTTGAATAACTTCTCTAAGTAAAACTTCTTAAAGAAAGTACCCCGCTGACATCTTTCATCATCCCACTTCATATGTGCTTGTGCTAACATTCCGACAAATCATAAAACCATTATAATAAGCTTATAAAGCAGGAAACTGATTTAACAAATTCATCTCAGACATATGTCAACCATGACATAACAGCCAAATACTGCAAGTGAATGGCAATATGACAACGATGTAGCGAAGCATGACATAAGAACTGTTCAAAGTTGCAAGAGAGCTCAAGGGAGTAAAGTAGTTTTGATTGGTAAGGCTTCTTTTTCTCTTTAAGGAGAGTGACAATCTAAGAATGCAAGCTTTCTTTCTTTGTTACCTTTTTTTTTATTTGTGTGTGCTCTGCTAATGTAGACGGGCAATGAAATAATAAACTTTGGGATATGTCTGCCACAAGTATGGAATATGTCGAGTAACTGGATATGCTTATGACAACCTTGACAACATCACGTATTGAACCATAAGCAGGTGACTTGTACAAAGTCACAGGGTAAAACAGTAACAAGAAAAAAACCTCAGTTACCATTCAAATACATGCCCACACATTGGAAGCATATCGACTAATAGCAAATCCAGAAAGCACTATTCAACTGTTCAATAATTCCACATCACCATACATGAGAGCAGTATCATAGAGGTATACACACGTGGAAAAAAGAAAACGAGGGTACCAGTTCAGTAACGGAAGGAAGCACTCACCATACTTGACTTGGCAGATATCGCCGACGACAATTTCCGTCACGGCGATCTGGTGCACTTCACCACCCCGAATCACAGCAAACTTGTGCTCCTGCTCTATCCTGTTTTGGAGTCCACGAAACTGCCGCTCCTTTGTGTAGTCATTGAATGCAGTCACTAGAACCACGATTACTACAGACACTAGAATAGCTACACCTTCTATCCACCCAGCTTCCGATTCTCCGGGCTCCTTTGGCTTGCCTGCGCGGAAAAACAGGAAAAGGCAGAACTGTCAGTTGCTATCTTAATCTAGTCCTTTACACACGAGCAATCGCTTCGACAAGGCCCTCTTAAGCTGCAGGGTTTCATTCAAACTTACCGAGGAAACTGGCAAAAGAAAGTTACCAGTGTGTCCTACATTCACGGAACTTGAAGAAAGCATTATCGTATTTACTCCATTATAATGTGTTGTAGTTTTACAGAAAAGATAACTAATATTACATCAATGTCAGATTTGCCTCTGAGATCGAATCTACAATGGTTTCGTGCTATTGTGCATGGTTTTGGCAACTATTAATAGCTGTTGAGTGAATTAAGCTCCCAAAACCACAACATGATTAGGACTATTAAAGTGGAGGGCTTTGAAAATTTAGACCATCTGGGGTTGTTTCAAATGCACCCAAATTTAAGTACACGAGCTTCAAGCACTTTTGCCTTCACTGAAATGCGAACATCGGGTCCGGAATTTGATCACGGAACCTTCAGGTCAGCAATCGAGTACTGTAACCACTAGACCACTATGGCAGGTGTGTGCTATCTTTAATGGTATTTAAAATTATCTTCCTTTAATCACGTGTAAAACACACAAGAATAATAATTGTAATTTAAACATTCTGGACAATGTCAAGTTCGCTATATTTCACTTTGATTGACCTGCGAGGCAAATATTCTGGAATCCAACAAGATAGTTTTTCAAGCTTACACATGTCGGGCTGTATAAGTTTTCTGTCAAAATTTGATGTGGGCATATACAGTAGACTCATTAAATGGAGCCTCAAGGGACCACAAAAATGCGTTACATTTAACAGAAGTTTAATTTGTACTGAAAGATCAGTACAGCTGCAAAATACAGGTGCGAAACCAATCATGTCAGAGGCAGTTGTTCCATTTTAGCAACAGTTCCATCTAACAAATTTTCGTTTACATAGACTCTACTGTAATTCAAAATAATGTCTTCATATCTGCATCTTTCAGGAATGACATCTTTCCTTATAAGTGAGGTTATCAGCTGCTATTGTGAGCTCATAACAGCTTACATTAAACAAAATGCTCCTCAGCAAAGACAAGTCTGCAAATATTTACACAGCCGAAAAATATTTTAACCAATTAACCAACATCCAAAGGATTAATGGCAATGAAAACACAAAATTTAGAAAGTGTTATTTCCTTTCCTCCAACTTGACCTTGTGCAAGCTGTACGTTTATAATGTCACGTGATTGTGACATTAATGAAGGCAGTTTGGTGTGTTCAAGAATTCTCGACGAAAGCTCGAACTACAGCAATGCACGTATACTGATAGCGCTAAACAGAGCATCTGCTGTCGACAATCTGGAAAGCAGTAAAGCATGCCAGCTTTTTACATGTGCTATTAAGCATTCCAGCGTTATTCGTGGTAACCGTGCAAGCTCTGGACCATTCGTTTTCTGCATGCAACCTTAATAGAATGATGTTAAAAAACCGTGAAGTTTCTGAAACATTGCAGCATGGTCAAGCGTTGCAAACAGTCTTTGCGGGTGAAATCCGAATACACCAAAATAACATGCATGACAGTTTCACTATGTGATGGGACATCTTTGAGTGTACCATCACTGCGTCACATGACACACAACCACAGTGGGCTTCGGCAAAGAAAATTTGAATCTACCATGGTTGTGGTAACGATGCATACGAAATAGAAATGGAAAGGAATAACAGCGACCCCTACTGGACTGACAGCAGAGTTTATATAATGCCACATGCAGATATGCCACGCGACTCACCATGCGGCCCAGCGTCGTGGTCCTCGGGCTCAATGAAAGCAAGCACGAGGGAGACAAAGGCGGCCACTTGGAGGATGATGAGCGTCATGTCCTGCAGTGCCTCCCATACCAGCTGCAGGAACGTCTTAGGAGGCTTGGGCGGGATCGAGTTGGCCCCAAACGTCGCCCGCCGGTGCTCCAGGTCCGCCGCAGATCCACTCAATCCTGCGGAAAAACGAGTGGTGTCAGAATATGCACCATAATGCAAGGTGAACACTCTCAGAAAACTTCACGAGTGTGCTAAGCTTGAATGAGCTTACATTTGAGCACGACCAAAAAAAATGCTACAGAGCAAAAAAAAGAAAAACTGTTGGTGACAATGGCTTGCAATAAACTATGGATTGCCAATACTTTCACTACAGTCAAACTGTTTTCCGATGGGCCTGGTCCCTCAAAACACAGTTAAGAAAGCGATGGCCCTACATCGTAGATGCAGTATGCATGACATAATCATTCAAGATTAATTCAATTGAAGGGTTTTACATGCCAAAGCCACGATCTTGATCAATATGCATGCTTTACATGGAACTTCGGAATCGCAGCAATTCCCTGAAGTTCATCACATGCACTTAAATCTAAGTATGCACACTAGCATTCTCGCAACCTGCCCTGTGAAAATGCAGCCATTATGGCTGCCAACTATTCTGCGGCCTCACTCACGTCGGTGCAAAGCCACAGCTGCCAAGCGAATGTATTACCCACCGTCGGTGGGTGAGGTGTAGAGCTTCCTGCAGAGTTCCTGGATGCCCCCGTACTCGTCCTGAATCCGCTGAATGGCCTCATGGCCGCGGGTCTCCATGAGTTCCCGCAGCTGCTGCACTGTGACCCCATACTGGGCCGGACGACCCTCCACCGTCGCCATGCCCCCACCAGTCTGCGCCTCCTCCGCAGAGGACACTGCAGACATGGCCAAAAAGGGATGCTAAAGTGAAATCTACAAGTTCTTCCGACAGCTTGCTCTGTCAAAGAGACGCTAAAAAGAAAAATAATTTCTTTCCTATCAGATGATGATGATGTGTGGGTTTTAGTGGCACAAGAGCCATGCTTGGCCAAAGAGCGAGCTTGGCTAATACTTTTTGTGAAAGAGTATTAGTAAAGTACTCTTTCATAGCACCAACAACACAACGCCTATAGCAAGATGAAGCTTGGCAAACAAGAAAAACGGCAAAAAAACAATGCCGGTGGCCACGCCACCCTTAAGCTCTCGCACCAGTCGCCGTGACGACTAATTTCGACCGCGTCTGCTGGCATGAATTAGGTATGAAGCAAGCGCAACCACATTTCTGGGACACTATTTCAGCATTCTATGTTAAGTTAACGGGGCCTTGCGAACACTATTTTAGCACGGTAAGAGAAGGGTGCCGACCAGCAGTCGAGGACCTGGGAAGACGCAAGCCAAACACTATAGCGCAGCACGTGGCCTGGAACTTACAATTAATTTTCAATGTCAACTAGAAATTCTTCCCTCTTGTTTCTACAAATGATGCCATATAGAACCCAAATGACCCCCCACATACCCAAATTGAAAGCCGTTGGCTGATTTAAGCGTTCAGCGCTGCATAGTTACGATGGCCGCCGTAGAAGGGTGCCACGAAAAGCCGCTGCATGCCCGCACGCGTGCTTGTGATCACACTGAAAGCACAACACGCTTACAGTAAAAATGAAAAAAAAATTGACGACAGTTTAGTACTAGTGGTGCAATGCTGAAGGTAGTGTGAAACTGGGCAGCCTCGTTTGCTTCTCTTTTTCTGTCGTTTTTTTTCCTCTTTATTTGTATCTGCATTTTTGCCTATATATTATTTATTCCCGCTTTTATTTTTCACTTGCTTCCTCTGTTTTCATATTTCTATATGTGGCTTTATTTGTGTTATGCCAAGCAAAGACAGTATATGACAGCCCAGTCTGTCAAAGTGCATCAAGGTGCTCGAAAAACAAGAAGCAGAAAAAGACGTCTCCTTGGCGTGACCGCACGGTCCCAATATGCTACAGATGGCTATGCTGGACGTGGCATAGTATGTGTACGCCAAGCGATCACTGCATACAAAAGCCCGGGCCCCTTGCCGTACTCTACACTTAAATGTGTTCAAGTTCGCACTCATTTAGTGAATTTGAATGGTCACTTGAATAAGTCTTACAGCATCCCCTTCAATACTTTCCTTTAATGTTTTCACAATGTTAGTACTGCAAGCCTCACATATCTCAAACATTCTCACAACTGCAACAATACATTGTGTCACCTAGAATGCCTAGATTCAGATAGTATGACAACCAAAGCAGCCTAGTGTGCTTGCCCATCTACACATTTAAAATGGATGACAATCACAAAGTGGCTGCCAAAGAAGACAAAATAGTCCCTCTTAACCATGGAAGCAAGAAAGAATTTGGAAAGAGACATTATTGAGGACCCGTCTCCCTGCTCTTTACTTTAGCAGAGAATGCCTAATCGTTAGGATCAAGAAGCATATCGCAAACAAGAATAATATGTGCAGGTGGCTTTCACTTTCTAAAGTATAGCTCAGTTTTATTAACATCGTAAACATTGAAAGGCATGTATATAAGCAGCACATATTGAAACCCACATTAACACATTACGAGCAGTATTGCTCCCGAAGGTCAAGAAATTCCTCACAACTTTCACAATGCAAAAAAAGGACGCCCAACAAATTATTTTAATGAGTCCATGTTGGTTTGGGTTCGACTTGTGCAAGTGTGCAACTATGAATGAAAAGTTCGTTCACGAGAAGCACGACAGTTTAATATTATTGCTGTATGTTGTAAATGTATTGCAAAACAGCATGAGCAAAGAAAGTTGAGCACACTTACAGCTTATATCACAGGATGAAGATGCTGCTTATCATCATGCCCCAGTGGACCTATCTCTAGTTCCTGAAAACAAAGAAGAGAGCAGCTGGCATCAACAATTTGTGACCAACCAACTGCGCATGCACGTGCACACACACACACACACACACGCACGCACACACGTGCGCACGTGCGCACACAATTTCAGAGACACCTTAGAAATTGAAGGCTATGCTTACCGTTATCCTCAATTCTCCCCTTATCACACAGGTTGGTTTCCGAGAGATCTTGAACATCAATATGTCTGCGCAGACAAACAAGAAAAGAAACATTCCGGCCGTGAGCACAGAAGCTTGCATTACAACACAACGTGCCAAGAAGAGAATACAATGGTATCTTCATGATCCAAGACAACAAACGGTTCCTGATCAGAGAGAATGACGGTGTAGACAGCATACACTGCACATCACTTGTCGTGCGATTAAAACCCGAGTAACTGTTTAGCCTTGGTGAAGGGCGGTGCGTAGCGCAGATGCAAAGCATGCTTTTGTTGCAAGCCAGACAAGCTTAAGGGCTGCCTCATGACAGGGCTCACAGCTGCTACAAGAGCCGGCAAGGCAGTGCAGGTGCGCAGCAAATGCAGACACCGTAGCTGCATGGCCTGTGTGTAATGATGGATCACGTTTTGCTATGCTTGAAGAAGGCTCTAGAAAAACAAGAGCCCGGGAGAGCTTTCCCGTATGAGATAGCAAAATCATTTCAGCGCAGGCCTTAAGAAGTAAATTTCAAGACCGTAAGAGAAAACGTGGTAGAAATCGCATAAACCAGTCGTTACTTGAGCTGTAGAAAACGATGCGGCTTAACACTGCAACACGCAGCCGATTGCAGCACAGAGACCAAAAAATTTAGCCTAGCACATAATCCCACGGATACTGCTGAAGCCTACAGCGAAGCATAAGAATCAAGTTTGCAGACCTAACCCTTCCCATGGCAGGAGACTGCCTCACTGATTACTACGAGTTTAGCAAACTCTACAAAAAGACATAATCGCACTGGCACGTCCGACGAAACGCGCACATAATCACAATCGCGCCGCGCATACAGAAGTTTCAGATAAACAAGGCTCAGCGCTGCGATAGAACCACCGACGTTCCGTGCCGCGTAGCTTGCTCGTGGCTCAGAAAGTGCGGTAACAACGAACAGCCGACCTAGCGTGTACTTGGTTCAGACGTCAAGTGCCGGCCGTTAAGTGCAGGACACCACACACAGCGCAGGCCAAACCCACCCCGACCAGAGAGCACGTGTGAAGTGGCGAGCACAACACGACGACTCCGAAGCGAGCCGGCGGTAGGCGTTGTAGCAGAGAATCGCAGCACACACAAACCGAGAACCGCAGGGCGAGTCGTTAATAGCTGACCACGAAGTAATGGATGTGCGAAGACTCGTTTTCGAGGGTGGAACGAACACCCGGAAGCGAATCCAGCACCGCGTCACTCGTATTCCGGCGCCGATGACACACACGCCTCTGATGAAAGCGTCGCAAAGGAAGCACTCACATTGCTCGACTTTTTATGTGGTGTCTCACCGCCTCGCGAAACATTCGAACCCGAAGCGATCACAGGCGTGGCGCGGCGAATGCTGCACGCGGGAAGCATGCAACGCCCGACGACGAAAAGTGTTTTAAAACGCAGGTGGCGAAATGCGGTGTCCCCTGCTGAGGCAGGCGCGTAACGTGTGAAATAAAAAAACTGATCGGGCCGTAGCTGCCGGCATGAAAGCACACCTTGCCCACTTTGACGAGCCCGGGTCGCGTTCAGGGATTCAGTACCGGTGAAAGGACACTAAAAACACACAGTCGCTCACACTCGGTTTGCAGCCAAGCCAAAATACCCCAGCTGGCCGCCTCGCGTCGCGTTCTCCTTCGCTCCTTCATTCTATCTTTACGTTTATTTGCTTTGTCGCACGTTCTGCCATCTGTGCATGTAACCGGAAACTAGACGCCTACCGAAGCGCCACAGCCGAGAATCTCGAGATGCGAATGCAAAACCGAAACAGCTCGGACCAACCAGCGCGCACTACAAACACTTAGGCGCGTTTTTCGAATTGCTAACACAGGCAATCAAGCCGACGAATTGATTGGTATGTGGGGTTTAACGTCCCAAAACCACCAAGTGATTATAAGAGACTCCGTAGTGGAGGGCTCCGGAAATTCCGACCACCTGTGGCACCAAAATCTGAGCACACTGGCCGACAGCATTCTCGCCTCCATTGAAAATGGAAGCCAACGAAATACAACCCCTCTACCCAATTTTTTTTTCTACATGTTATAGAGAGTAGAAAATGACCATTACAAGGGGGTGCCCCTCTAAAAATCAAAAATCATAAAGGTACCCCCCCCCCCCAAAAAAAAAAAAATTCTGGCTACGCCTCTGAAGTATAGGGGACGTTATTTGTAGTGATTACAGTATAAATGCAAAGAAATTAAAGTGGACGAAAAGACAACGCGCCACCAGCGCGGAACAAACCTGCAACCTTGGAATAACGCGTTCGATGCTCTACCAATAGAACTACGGCGACGTAGTCTTCCCGTCTACATTATTGTACATGCATTTATACCCTGGGAGTGTACGCTCTGGAGGGCAAGAAGTTTTTCTTGCTAAAAGAATACTTCAAAATTTTGCTACAAGAAGTAACTTTCAATAATAGTTTTCGAATAAAGTTGATAGATTGATATGTGGGGTTTACCGTCCCCAAACCACCATATTATTCTGAGAGACGCCGTAGTGGAGGGCTCCGGAAATTTCGACCGCCTGGGGTTCTTTAACGTGCACCCAAATCTGAGCACACGGGCCTTCAACATTTCCGCTTCCATCGGAAATGCAGCCGGGATTCGATTCCCGCGACCTGCGGATCAGCAGCCGAGTACCTTAGCCACTAGGCCACCGCAGCGTGGCTGTTCGAATAAGGTGATTGCATAGCGGTAATCAATAATGTTACCAAGTGACTCAACTTGACTTGTGACGTGTTATGTATACAGCTGCTTTCAAGCCAACTGAGAATGATGATACGTACGCTATGAGCCGTAGAAGGAAGGGAGAAAACAACAGCACAACTCATCTATTTTGCGGTGGCACAGCAAAACAATGAACTAAAATTGCTTAGCATTAGGTGCCGAAACAAGGTGGTGGTGGTGGCGAAAAAACTTTATTGATTATTCAAGGGAAGCGAATGTGTCGAATGGCAAGGAGTGAGTAGATGGAATCCCGTAGCCAGTAATTTTTTTTTTCACGAGGGGGGGGGGGGGGGGGGCACTTGTTGGATGTCTACAAAAACACCCAATTTTGTTTTTTTGTTTTCTTGGTAAAGCACTCTATTCCATCAAAATTTCTGGTGGATGGAATAGATACGACTTCGTGGACACGGAATTGAATAAATCGAAGGACATACATATACAGGATAGATTGAATCCCGCCGATCAGACGCTATGGATGCTGAACTGATGAACTTCTTGGAAACTTCTTAGAACCATGAATATCTCCCTGAATAACCACTATTTATATACCACCTGAACAATGTGCGACTGACAGGATTCTACGTAATACGTCAGTGATTGAATGATAGATTTTAATCTTTGGAAAAAGATCAATGCGCGCCTCAGGTAAACTGCCACACACGGGTGACTGACGTAGGGGGGGAAGCGGGGGGGGGGGGGTAAAGTGTTTGCCAAGCTGTTTATGATGACGACCTCTATAGAAACAAGAAAACAGAGCAACTTCGCTTCTGAAGTGACCCCTTCCCTCGTTATCTTCACATCTTTGTTCTCAGATCATAATCATTGGAAAGAAAGAGAAAAAAATAATAAACAATTAGAGGGAGGTTATACAAGAGTATATGCGATAATTCATAGCTCGCCTTTATGCAGCCTCTACCTCTGTCCATGCGCTGGGTCTATATAGGCCATCGTACGCGCTGGTTTCATAACGCACCTCCGCGTCGTTTGAAGCTCTATGAACGTCGATCTTCTGTATTTCAGGAAACCCATTTGGCCTTGGTACTCCGAACGAGCGTAAAGAAAGCTACGACAGCTGGCTCGCGCAAGTCAACAAGGACTTGCTCCGGGTAGCTGCAAGGGCATGACATTGAGGAAGAGCCTTTTTTTTTCTTTCTTTTTTTTTTTCAAAACTTCCCGGTTTATATATTAAAGCATGTTTGACGCTATGCAGATGTCACGAGAACCACATTTTTTGGACTGAGCAATTCTTCCCCGAAAGCTCAATGCACGAAAGGTAAATAAACAAGGCGAAGCTCTAAAAAAAGAAAAACACAAAAAGAAAGAAAGGTAGAGTTTATATGCAGGACGCACAGCATGCGTGATGTGCCATTCGCAAATCCAGCTACCGCATTTAGAAAAATAAATGAAGTGAAAAAAAAGGAACTATCAGAACGTGGCCTAATTTATCTTCCAAGTGCTGAAAGAAAAAAAAATATGGCTGTGGTGCTGTTGTGTCCCGATCGAAATACAGGTAGCGTTAATTTCGGCAAGTGTCATTTTGCTTGGTAGGTCCACAATTATTCACGCGTAGATACGTAGATTCGTCAAGATATCGCCGGTTCTGTCAAGTGGAAATTCTAAAGAAATTAAAAGGCAGCCTAATTCAGAAATGGAGTCGAATCTACAGGCTTTACCACTAATTTTCTTTCAAGTAACAAAATACAGTGGTAACGAAACATCATTCGGCATACATGCTCAACGAATTGGTGGTTTCCCGAAGTACTGAAGGGTAATTGATGCTGATCAATAAGCTAACGAGGTGTCATCCTCCCTCGTGTCATCCGGGAATTCACAGAGGACCCCCTTTCACCTTACTTA
Organism: Rhipicephalus microplus; assembly: GCF_013339725.1. Taxonomy (NCBI): domain Eukaryota; kingdom Metazoa; phylum Arthropoda; class Arachnida; order Ixodida; family Ixodidae; genus Rhipicephalus; species Rhipicephalus microplus. Next base: position 135,914,024 of record NC_051171.1, read on the forward strand.
GTTTCGTTTAGTTCGCGAGAAAAATAAACGAACAAGCATCTTCGAATCAGTGGCACAGTACACGGACTTCGAACATTTCTCCTCCGTCGGTATTGAATCTCCGCGGCCGGAATCGAACCCTCGACCTTCTGGTCAGCAGCCGAGCCCCTTAGGCGGACTGCACTTGTAATTTTTCAATTAAAGAACCAGTCGTTGCTACTACTACAGCGTCAAATCAGTTTTTACGTGGGCTGTTCGACGCGGAGTACATTATTTTCTAGGCGTCACGGGGATCGAGTAAGCCAACTTTGATTCTGAGAAGTGGCCGATGAGCCACACGGGATCAAAAACAGGACACATAACACGTATACGGCATCAGGCGCATCAAACTCTGCAGAAAACATTGCTGGTCTCGCAATAAACCCAAAGAGCGCGCAGCTGTGCACACGACAGACAGACTATGTCGAACAAGCTGAAAAGTACAAAAACAGACAACGCACGCCGTCATTGAGAAGCGAAACGAAAACAATTCCGCCGAATGCGGTATGCACATCGACACGGAAAGGTGTACGAAGTGCGAGGTTCAATGAGGGGTCAAAGAACGACGGGTCCGCGCATCCATTGTCAGAGACTGCGTGGCCGGTGCTCGCCCGATTGTGAGATAATCAAGTTGCAGCGGCATAAGCGGACACTATACGACGAGACCTGTATAAGGAAGGCGTCGTGATTTCTTTTAGCACTGGAAGTGAGTGCATGCGCATATAGCATATAATGACAATGCTCAAAGCTTCTTTTTCGTTCAATGAGGGTCCAACGTAGCTCCAACAGCCCATCTCGTTGTGACTGCAAGTCCTTTATTCATATGTAATCATGTGTACACAAGACCCGTTCTCGCCATACATGAATCTATATATATATATATATATATATATATATATATATATATATATGAATGGCACCTTACGTGAACCATTATATGTAAACATATATGTCAAGCTTGCTGGTCACCCAGAAATCTGTTTACCATAACCTTCTGAACTTCGGAGAAGAGCCCCTCCTTTAACCCGAAAGCTAATGAAATTGATGATTTGTGACAAGAAAGCAAGAGAGAGAGAGAGAGAAATACTGAGCAATTTGCAGTTATACAACAATTGGAATACGATGCCCGGCACGGGAATTTGGCTGATGTACAGCAGTAATCCACGAGTGCGTTCAACAGAAATATGGTGTGTTATAGCGTAGCAGGTATACCTATGGAGGTGGCATTCAGTACAAAAACCACACGCTACGGAGCTCGGTGGCAAGCCACGATGCAGCATAGCGCACACAGCTGTTGCAAGTTATCTCGAGTCTCGTGTCGGATGACGAATGTGCGCTTCAACGAGTCGTGACAGGCACAACGAAAGCGCAGCTCGACCTATCTCGCACAGTTCAAGGGGTCACGGCCCAAGCATAGGCGGGAACGAAACAAAACGCTCAACGAGAGTGAGCGAAGTTACTCCAACGATTGCGACAGTGTACACCAGAATGCACTTGAACGACCATTGCCACGGTGGTACAGTAGTTAAAGGAAACACTAAATATGAAAACGTTCTTTTGCCATATTAGTAAATTACTCCTTTCACGATTCCAAAATCACCACGCTTCCCGCAAGAACGCGCTCGGTAAGCGAGAAAACGCGCTAAAAGAAAATGCTTGTGGCGACACCACCTTGAAGTTCCCGCACCATTCAACGTGACGTCACAGATTTCGACGGCGTCTACCAAGGCATATGTCGTTCCTAATCAATAAAGAAATAGGAACGTTGTCCTTTCAGGGGCCACAGACTCAACCCACCAGGCTTCGGGTAATTTCGTTAAACCAATGTCGTCAAAACACACCAAAAATACACTTTAAAATTCGTGACGTCACGCGCGGAGAATTCGGCACGAAATTTAAAAATGAGACTCTGACCTTGATTTTCCCGTACGACATTGGAGCTCTAAGAACACAATTTATCAATCTAAATCGATTCATTGATCCACATTCGTGTGCGTTTAAGGCGCTATAAGCTGCTGAACCGAAGGTCACGGGTTCGATTCCAGCTACGGCGGTCGCAATTTCGACGGCGGCGAAAAATGCCAGCGATCCATGCATATAATTTACTTCGACATGAGTGAATCCCAGATGGTCTGAACTTACAAAGCCCTCTACTACGGCGTCTCGCATAATCATATCGTGGTTTTAGGCCTGTAGAACGCCACCACTAACTACTATATTAGATTATATTGAAACGATCAAATAGCATGTGAAAAACACTTTAAGCGGTATGTCAGCGAGCGTCTACACTTGGCATTCCTTTTCCATATTTGCTGAAAGGATCCGTTTTAGGACGGGACTCTGCATCAGGTTTCGAGAGACGTATCAATACTTATCTCCAAAATTATTAAAATTTAGACACCATTCCCGAAATGTAGAGTTCTTGTTCTACGCAGGGGCGACACCAGTGGAGACACGGGAGGGAGGGGGGGGGGGGGGGCTCAAGTCTCCGAAATTTTCACCTGCATACAAAACTATTCGGCATTTCCGGAGCCCTCCACTACGGCGTCTCTCATAATTATATCGTGGTTTTGGGACGTTAAACCCCACATATCAATCAATTTTTCGGATACGTTGACAAAGCATACGTTCCCACCGTCCTGCCCCCCTCCCCCCACCATAAAGGTGCTCTTCCTATCGTCGCTGACCCTGAGTAAAAAAATCCTGGCGCCACCCTTGGTACTACGGTTACGTTTCAACACTTGGTGAGCAGATGGGATGCCTCGCGATAAAGATGTAACCACTGCGTCCAGACAGCCTGCGACGCGGCGGTCAGGCTATGTCCCCACGTGGGAGCGCCCCGCAGTGTCTCTCCAAGGGGTGGCGCTTCTAAGGATGCTTTAAAGTTCTTCGTACCGCATCGCATCAATCAATACGATGAACAAAGTGGTTAAAAGAGCGTTTATAATGTGATAATTTCGAAGCAAACATATACTGTCGTATACAATATGGATCGTGTTTTTGATGAGCACCGAAAAGAAACGCGCGCTAAACGTCTGCTCAAAGAGGAACCTTACAGAGCGGACCAAAATGCAAATGAGCCCGTCCACCATTCGATCCGGAAGTAAGAAAAAGTGGCGGGCCGGAAGTAATGAAGCGCCCGGGGCAGCTGCGTCTCGCGAAATGCAGTGCGCATCACCAGAGTAAAGAGGCGTGGCCCCAAAAAGAGCACGCGAGGCTACTACGCGAGGAGCTGAAAAAGTTTGCAAAAACGTACAGAAGAATCGAAGGTATGCTGAGAACAAACAGCAAGATGGATCGCACTTCAATCATTTAATCAACATCACAGTACCGCCATGCCTTGAGCAGGACGAACGCCACTCCTAAACGTTCTAATCGCTTCCATCTAGTCAACACTCCCCCCTTCCCCTTCCTCCCTCTAGCGTCTGTCGTTCTTGCTATCATATATTTAGAAAATAAGCGGGACAAATTGACAATTTATGCTGTGATGTGGGGGGGGGGGGGGGCTCTTGTGATGATAGTAACTATTAAAAAGTAAAAAGGTGAGAATCCTCCTCTCTCTTGTTTTACTAAGGACCTCCCCTTCCCCCTAAAATGAATAGTTGGATCTGCCTCTGCTCACATCTTAGGCTGATACCTTGCAGCGAACTCACTGACGCATTCAGTTCATTCTTTGCATTACGTGACAAAAGTACGTAGAGCCGGAACTTTTTTTATAATCAACAATGATACACCAAATTATCGGTTACAGCGAACTTAACACGAACTTCAGTTGGTAACGCTTAGGTTTAAGTGGCATTTATTTATTTTTTCAAGAAAACCAAAAACGCGAGAGGCGCTGCAATATCGGCTACGGGGGAGGAATGTACAATTCGCGCGAGGCTCGACACTCAAAATATGGCGTAAACAGCAAAACAAATATCGAAAGTAAATATGAAACAAATGAAGGCAACGAGGTTATGACACTGAATATTTGGCAAGAATTGTGGGTGAAAAGTTGAGGAAATTTTGGATGCAAGCGATGCGGAAGCCATGGACATGTCCAGGAGTCCCAGGAGTCCAAGAATATGCTTGAAGAAACTTTATCACGGTGTGCACGCACGCGTAATATATATATATATATATATATATATATATATATATATATATATATATGGGATATGGCACAACGGGAGCGTTGTCAACAAGTATAAATATATTTCCCAACAGTTTCGGGAGGGGTCCTCCCTTCATCAGGGGATGAGTTATACTGACATGAGCTTCCAAACATTGTTGCTGCCGCGTCCCTCTCGCCTTGTATATATATAAGGGAAAGAAGTGTATACCTAAGGGCTCGTTTTTCCGTGTTTTGACACAATATTAATGAGATCTAACAGACAGTAATGACAAGGAGAATAGTTCGTGAAAAATAACCAGCCGTGAGCAGGAATCGAACCTACGACCTTAGAATAACGCGTTCGATGCTATATATATATATATATATATATATATATATATATATATATATATATATATATATATATATATATATATATATATATATATATATATATATATATATTAAGGAACGTTATTGTGCGAGCAAAACTATCAATTTTGTAGGGTCGGTGTTTATAATTACTGTTACAACGAATATCCGAAATAACGAATTAACTTATGGTTCCATCGAAGCTTCGGCAGATGAGCGCTGTATGAAAGAAACGCGAACGACAGATACACAACCACACCGGAGTACAGGCGGTTCACGCACTCCCGCGGGCCTGAACAGCCAAATGTATCGCAATGGAAACGCTTCATAATTCGCCCGTGTGCTTCTGTGCCCCGTGAACTGCATATATGAACGCAACCAAGAGTGACTGAGGCCGTCTTTCTAATTACAATGAAAGTTCTATAGCTGCACATGTCAGCGCGTGAGACGCGCCTACATACGCCATGTCATAATCCAAGCAACTCTGCTTGCACAAGCTGTTCGTAGGTGAAAGCCTGTCGTTTGCGTACGGAAACGCAGTCCGCCACGGTGGCGTAGCGACTACGGTGCTCGGCTTCTGCCCCGAAGGTCGCAGGTTCGACCCCAGCCGCGGCGGCCGCATTTCGATGGAGGCAAAACGATAGAGGTTCTCGCGTTGTTAAAGAACACCAGATGGTCGCAATTTTCGGAGCTCTCCACTACGGCATATCTCATGGTCATGTCGTGGCTTTGGGACTTAAAATCCTGGACGGAAACCCTTTCGCTATCCGCAAGACATTGAGATCATGGGACTGCTCGTCGCAGTTCCGAAAGGCAACATAAACACTGCTGCGATTTCTCGAGAACAGGAGACTGATTAACAGCTATAGGTTGGCAAGGGAGGCGTCAGTGACTTTGATATCCTCCTCTTTAGCTTGTGTTCTCCTTTTTCTCGATGCAGGGTAGCCTTACTCGGCTGAGCCCTCCTTCTCCTCCATAGCTGCACGGCAGAAAAGCTAGCTTTACAATTGTGAATATGATCTATACATTACGTAAAGACTATTCTAACTTGTCTACATCCACCAAACAGGCGTGGTCCTCGCAAGTGAGACGTTGTTTATGCATTCGTAATTGTGCATCCAGTCAAGGCAAGTTGAAGTTTAGCATTTGTCTTGTATGTCGCTGATTTTCGGCTAAACTTGCGAAGCACAATAATTTGCTGTAATACTTGTAACGAACTAGCACCCCAAGGTTGCTTGGTCGTCCATGTGGGTCTGTCTACGTCGCACTGACGCAGACACGCATAAAACTAGGACCAAATTATACCACCAACAAGGTGCTACTCAAACACCCTCAACACCCTCTCCGAGCCATGCACTGTTCCAGTTCCAGTTCTTACGCTTACGTGATGGTGTTGATAGGCGAAGGGTGGTAAACCGTGATTCCGGCTTATTCAGTGCGAATAATACAGCGAAGGCAATGACAATTTTGGGAGTTTTACGTCCCGAACACCCGATATGGTTATGAGAGACGCCGTATAGCAGAGGCCTATATACGGAAGTTTTGACCACTCGGAGTTCTTCAACGTGCGCCTAAATCTAGGCGCACGGACCTTTAGCATTTTTTCTCCTCCTTCGGAATGCGGTCGCGCGAATGGGATTTGATCCCACGACCTGGTCACCCCTGATTCAGCAGTAGAGCAGCATGACCACAGGACCACCATGGCAGATAGCCAGACGATGGAAAAACCAAACCGCACATTTAAGGGGGACCTGAAACACTTTTTCAAGTAACCATGGAATGAATTCACTGAAAGAGCTTATTGTCTCACGAATTCAACGCACGCAAAAATTTTAAGAATCCGTCCAGTGCGAGAGAAGTTACAAAGGTTTATTGCATGCTGCGATTGCATTCTCTCTTTACTCGTCCCGGCGAGAACGCTGGAATCTAAGCAGGGAAGGATGGCAGCGCCACAGAAAAACGCCACGCGCGCTTCGCGACATTGAGCACTTTTTTTTTTTCTTCGAATGCGCGGCTTTCTCAGTGTAATCGCGCGCGCACGCGTGGAAGAGTATCGGCCTCCCGCGGCGATCTTTGTGTAACGAGCGAGCACACCATGTTGATTGATTGATTGACTGATTGATTGATTGATTGATTGGTTGATTGATTGATTGATTGATATGTAGGGTTTAACGTCCCAAAACCACTATATGATTATGAGAGACGCCGTAGTGGAGGACTCCGGAAATTTCGACCACCTGGGGTTCTTTAACGTGCACCCAAATCTGAGCACACGGGCCTACAACATTTCCGCTTCCATCGGAAATGCAGCCGCCGCAGCCGGAATTCGATCCCGCGACCTGCGGGTCAGCAGCCGAGCACCTTAGCCACTGGACGCGGCGGGGCGCCATGTTCAAATCAAGCAATTGCTGATAGATGGGTCATTGACGTATGATTTTTTGGGCATATAACGTGATTCGTCGAGAGACGCGAAAGCACTTTTTAGCTGACTGATAATTTATTGTGAATTCCAGGCCGTGTGCTGTGCTATGATATTTAGCACAGCACACGGTCTCTACTACCGATCGGCAGCGCGTTTTCTGGACATGCTCAAAAAGTGTTGCTGGGCCCCTTTAAATATACACAGCCTCTATCCTTGAAGTTGCGATAGCAAATTGTCTTTCTCTTCAATGCATCATTTCCTTTCTGGACACAGCGCGAACCCGCTTTTCACGAAATTCTCTATATAGCGAAAAATCCCGCCAAGTCACAATAACTGGTTCGCTACAAAGGATAACGCTTTTCTTGCGTCAGTGAACAACTGCAGTACGAAGTGAAATCGGGGGAAAATAATTGACGCCACCAACCGCTATCTGAAGCTCAGCGCTCGCAGTGTGCATGCTGCGTCCACGTTAGCAGGTCACTCGCCCACGACGCCTCTAAGCACCACCCAGCGTACGTCCCTCCTCCCATACATCGACGCACACGGCGTTGGCACAAATGAAATGCATCGATCCATCATCGCACAAACAGCCTTACTTTGCTGTGTGGCCCTTCTTTCGTGCCCTTTTCGTGCTGTCCCTATAATGATTCCTTCTTTTTTTTCTGCACCATCGCAAACGAGAGTGATATAGAAGAGGATAAGAGAGGGCCCCGGTCATGCCGTGCACGAATCGCGCAACATTCGCAGATCGAGCCACGTTTCCCATTCCTCCTGTCAGCGCGTCAAGCGAGCCTGCAGAGCGCGCTGCAGTGCAACCCCTCCCCCCATCTTTCTCTCGTCATCTCTCCATCTCCAGCTCCAATCGTTCCGCCAAGACAGATCAATACGTCGATGTGTCGCCGGCTCCTGCGGTGGAGGCCTGCTAAACGCAATGCGACCCGACCCTTTGTAATTATTATTATTATTATTTTCTCTCTTTTTTTCTTTTTGTTATAAGCGGATTCTAGCTTTTTCGCATGTGAGAGCCCCACCACCGGTACGTCATGCCAGCACCCGTTCGTTCCCACCGAATATTCAAGAAACAGTTGCGCGCGTATCTAGGTCAAGAAATGCGTGTTTAAAGTTTGGTTGCCTTATTTGACTGCCCACGTGGATTGTACGTGTTCAATATATGTCAACGCTGCAGTGTTTTTTCTTTTCCTTAGCGTAAATATATTTGCGTGACCAAGCGACCACCGCGCTGCTCAGTAAGTATATACGTCGTCGAAAGCGTCTATGCAATAAACCCAATTCTGCAGTTCAGGAATAAAGAAAGAAAGAAAGCCTGAAAGAAAGAAAGAAAAATGAAGAAAGAAAGAAGAAAGAAAGAAAGAAAGAAATGGAGAAAGAAAGAAAGAAAGAAGAAAGAAAGAAAGAAAGAAAGAAAGAAAGAAAGAAAGAAAGAAAGAAAGAAAGAAAGAAAGAAAGAAAGAAAGACAGAAAGAAAGACAGACCCCTTCTTCTCTTCTTACCGAACTACAGCATGAGTCCGTGGCATGAACGACACTCACATTCTTTGGGGACTCGCTCGACAGTATTTCATGCCGACCGGTTGTGGCCCCACGATCTTCGACGACAGCGCAGCTCTGGCCGACTGTCTCGCCCTATACGCCATCTCCTGACGCCGACAACAGCTCTCGCCGAGTGGGGCCCCGTCCTCGGACTTCGTACGACCGCGTCTATCCATCATATTTCTCCTTACTTCCGTATGTGGCTGTCCCTGTCCCTCTCTCTCTATCTATATATCTTTAATTTCTCCCTATCCTTTTTAGTCCCTCCTTACCCCCATCCCTCGTGAGCTACTGTTGAGGTGTCCTCCCCCTGAGGGACAGTTACGGGGCTCATTTCTATCTTCTTTTTATTTAGGGATCGCTTCCCCCCACTCACATTCTTAGCGCAGTGTACCCAAGTAGTTGAGCCATTTGCTCACCATCGTTCTTCTATGAAGCAACAAGCGTACCGGTAATAAAAGCGAGCGTGTCAGCATTCAACGGCGAACACTGCAAATGAAGGAACACACAACGTGCCATTGCTTCTCGCCAGGTTCGCCGATTTGTATACAGCGGGCACAAAACAATATAATGTAATTAGAGAAGAACAAAGCACCCTGTTTTCCACCCCGGTGGCCCCTTCGAATTGTTTCCCGCAAATTCACTACTCAATATCGGTAGATGCAAGGTAAGCGACTTGTTTAATTTCTCTTATTTCACATTACCTGCTGTGTTTTTTTTTATTTCGGCGCGCGCACGCGTAAACAGATACACGTACATACATACACATACAGCCTGAAGCTTACATGCACATAAGCCTCACAGGCGACATGGATTTATAGAGCTAACGCTGTTCAGTGTCAGCTCTCTAAACCCATTTCACCTGCGGCGCTGTTCTTCTCAAGGCGTCCTCCGTACGGCATCATTGTTCGGGCAAATCGGCTGTGGACGCCCCCGCGCGCACAATAATTCCCGTCACACGCCATGTCTGAACAGAGACATAAGTGAGGTCAATCAAATTAGCGGCGAAGCCTCGATAATCCTCAAAGCCGCACGTCCTATAGCGCCACACAAGCGCAGTTTCAGTTACGAAGTAAATTCATAACGCGCGCGGTAACTGTTACGACACTGATACGTCACGACGACACGATTCATTCTCGGTCCTGACGCGTACGGAAGAGAAACTGGCGGCAAAAACCAAACAAACGCGCTAACGAAAGTCGACAAGGGATCTGCGATTGCCGAATGGTAACACATGGCCTCATTACACATGGATAAATTACGGATGAATCATGAACGAGAAGCTATAGGTACTTGAGCAAAACGCATTGTCGGGCTACGCTCGGCTATATCCATGAACACTGCAAGAATAAGCACCAAAAAACTGACGAGCACAAATGGAAGAGCATGCAGACACAGAACAGGCGCCTATCCTGTGCCTGCTTTTGAGCGCTTATTCTATGATTGTTCAACCTATAGAAGCTCTAGATGCAATGAAGACTGTCATGTCTGAGTTTTTTCTCGCCAGCAACGAGCGGTGTAAAAATGACGTGCCAGTCCGCCGCCACAGAATACGCCAGGTGAACACCGCGTACGAAGGAAATGTCTACGAAAGTGCGAAAGGTAACTATCTAAGGCCGTATTTCGTGGGGGGAACGACGAATGGGGGAGAAAGAACACACATATACATAAATAGATCGAGAGAACGAAAACTCCCAACGATTGCGTAAGAAAAAAAAAGAACGATGAATTCGCGCAATGTGAACCTGAGATCCAAGGTGAACTACCTTATACTTCCCGCAGTTTGTCTGTGCAGTGCAATGAAGCATTCCCTCCGTGTCAAACTCATGATGTCTTTCGTTCCCGTTATTGCATCTTTAATATGTTCATTGGGATTCGAGTAACTCTATTACTGTTAATGATCGTAATCGTCCAAGCAATTATAATCATTACCATCTCAAAGTAAGAAACTCTTTGGAAAAAAGAAATCGGGAGCCCTTGAACTATTCGGAAAAACGGGGCTAACGAAGCTTTGCGTCAACGTGTCTATATAGCGCACTTTTCTTTCTTTCTTCTTTCTTTCTTTCTTTCTTTCTTTCTTTCTTTCCTTGTTTCTTTCTTTCTTTCCTTCTTTCTTTCTTTCTGTATGTCTGTCTTTCTTTGTTTCTTCGTTTCTTTCTTCTCTTTCTTTCTTTCTTTCTTTCTTTCCTTACTTCTTCCTTTCTTTCTTTCTCATTGCGCTACGCTCCCAGGCACAGCTACTACTTCTTACACCGTGCTCCCAGGTAACGGTTTCCTTCCTGCGTAGAGGAAATGGGACCTGCATACATTCTTAGAAGAGCAACACTTCCGTTGCTACGGACAAACAACGGTGGTTGCGCTTTCCCATCCAGGCCACAATGAAATGTGAGCGACGTGAAATGACGCGTGACCTCGATAAAAGGATAAGATCGGCATATCAGAAACGGCTGACCGCCGATATAACCACAAATGAGAGAGCACAATTTACTGGAAAACGGCGCAAACAAGTACATTCGTAACCGGCGCACCTTTGAGGGCCGCATTTTTTCACGCTCGTCAGCACGGGTTCTTTTCCGCGATCAATATATGCCGTCAAGAACTGTCAGTTAAAGTGTATGTATAGTTATTAGTGCTATGAACGATGGACATCCTACGGACTTGGACACTTGTTTAAATGTGTAATGTATGTTGTGCTTTGTCTTTTGTTTGTTATTGTGCCTGTTATACAGACGCTTGTCCCTTAGCTTTGTTGCGTCCCAGGAGAGAATAAACTTTTTCTAAACACGCAAAAGCTCGGCCATTGGTAAGCGGGACGGCTTAGTGCTCTCCCATAGTTGAGTACGAAGTACTCGAAATCGCTAAACATGTTTTTTTTTCTTCCTAAAAAAAGCAAAAGCTTCGTTTCAAATAAAAAAAAAGATTTGCGCTCAATATGGACACGTTATATCTGCCCTGTCACCCGCTGCGGTAGTCTAATGAATGCGGTGCACAGCTGCTGAACCCGAATGATGATGATGATGATGATTTGTGGGGTTTAACGTCCCAAAACCATCATTTGATTATGGGAGACGCCGTAGTGGAGGGCTCCGGAAATTTCGACCACCTGGGGTTCTTTAACGTGCACCCAAATCTGAGTACACGGGCCTACAACATTTCCGCCTCCATCGGAAATGCAGCCGCCGCAGCTGGGAATCGAACCCACGACCTGCGGGTCGGCAGCCGAGTACCATAGCCACTAGACCACCGTGACGGGGCGAGGAAATGCAATGAGGCGAGCATTATGTGCACCTCTTCCCTAGGAACCCGAAGGTCGCGTGGTTGGATCCCGGTCGCGGCAATTTAATGTTGGCGCAAAGCTAGAGGTTCATGTGTTCAAAAGTTGGGTGCACGTTAAAGAAGACCTGATCGTCAAAATTTCCGGTGCCCTCCACTACGGCGTGCCTCACAATGAAGTCGTGGTTCTGAGACGTATAACACACCCGAGATTATTACTTTCTGCATGAACCGGGTAAAGAGACGAATCACAATTTACGAGCCTATAGCTTAAGCACGGGCAACTATACAATTTCGTTTGGAATACTCTGCCTCCTATCGTACGAGTGCAGAGTGAAGCACGTGGAAACAAATCCTGCAAAACGTCTCCACTCGGTACTCGACCAGTCGTTCACCGCCACAAAGAGAGGACGCAATCAATCCGTCAGGCGCAGAGAGGGCCGACTGACAAAGGCACGCCAAGTCCGACAACAAAAACGCCACATGGTCATCGACGAGAACAGAGCGAATAGTGACCGAGCACTTGCCGGGAAACATTGCAAGCGCACAAAGCACGTAGCGATGGGTCTGTAAGAGCGAGAAAACCAACGGAGTGAACTTGGAGAAACGAGCATGTACGCCTATTGTGGAGAGCAAGACTTTGCAGAACACGCTGTGCGCCCGGCTTCATTATACACGCTCTAAAGGCGCATGCTGCAGGCAACACTCATTCGAGCATTCTGCGCTTTCGGCCTCTGTTATTCTGTATCCTACGAAACGTTTTAACTTAAGCAATGAACTTTCACGAAAGGAGCTGGCACGTATAACAGGCGATGAAACATTCTTGTAGCTCGGCTTCAGTATAAACTGGAGAGAGAGAGAGAGAGAGAGAGAGAGAGAGAAATAATGCGCGCTGGAAACAATGTGCTGCAGCCGCGGTTAAATGGTTAGAGCCTTAGCATTGAAGGCGAGAGGTATTGCGTTTGATTTCAGAGCCGCCGGACACGCACCGCTGCTTAAGAGGTATTCTGATCTGGCGCTCGATGGTGCACAAAGGCCGGCCGCGCGCCCTCTCTCTACATAGGGAGATGATGTGGCGCCGAGTTTACAAGCCACGCGATGACACGCTGCAACACATACGTGTGATCTCTGATCAGGCCTTAGGTCGTATTTCTGTCTGTTGCACTGTTCTTACAATCCACCCTCATCGCGATGACGCTGCGCCATGAATTCATTATGGGAGGGAGGGAGGGATGGAGACAGACGGACAGATGGACGGATAGACGGACGGATAGACGTACGGACGTACGGACAGACAGACAGAAAGACAGACAGAAAGACAGACAGCCAGACAGACGGACGGACGGACAGACGAACAAACGGACGGACAGACATACAGACAGACAGACAGACGGACAGACGGACGGACAGACAGACAGACAGACAGACAGACAGACAGACAGACAGACAGACAGACAGACGGACGGACGGACGGACAGACGAACAGACGGACGGACAGACAGACAGACAGACAGACAGACAGACAGACAGACAGACAGACAGACAGACAGACAGACAGACAGACGAGTCGACCTGATCCTTCAGCCCTGCTACATTCAAGCAAGCCAGAACAAAGAACGAGGGCGTTTGTCTCTCACCCTCCTTTATCCACGCTTCCATATTTCTAGGATAACATTTTCGTGAACTTTCTCGACGATCTCTGCAAGCTGTGTTCAAAACTGCGGCTTGCCGAAAAAAGGTAAGCCTATTGTGCGACGTGTCAGCGTCCACACCGCAGCTGCGCTTATAATAGCACTCTCGATATAGCGAACTCCCCAATCAAATTGTTCAAAACCAGCGACGCCCGACCAATGCGGATACCTGACGTGCCTCGCACAGGCGCTGACTACGCCATGTGGCGCGCGGAGCAAGTGTTTGTGTGGTTCGAGCGAGGCAAGTGCCCCTTAAAATGCCTCCTTCCCCCTTTCTGCAGACGCCCATGTTTGAGGATCATACTTTGTGAAGCCTTTCAACAAGCTTCTGCAGTCACCCGGTCGTATATGTTCGAACATACACTTACGTTTTCTACGAGAGACAAGATTAAGCGATATATGGCGAGCCGAACTACAAGGAAAGAGTCGCTCAGGCGGAGCAATTGCCGGTCAGGTCTGCTAGGCTAAGCCCGCACGTGGCAATATCATCCCCACCACCACCACCACATGTACTACACATGCCTCATGCGCACAAAGTCGCAACATCGCCAATTCGGCGTCAACATCGGACTAATCATCTTTCCCGGCGAAGATGTGTTGCGTCCAAACCAGCCACCCCTCCTCGGTCCTTTTTTCGCCTCCTTCAATTTTATTTGTTTTTTTTTTCTTTTGCTACGACAGGTCTTTCAATGGGGCCCGAAGACTGCTTGCTAAATTTGGCAGTCACCCGTCGGCGACGAAGCGTAACCGATATTCGGGCCTGCCTTCCCGTGATCGATCGATAAATAGCTTAACGATTCCGTGCTGTGACGCCGTGGGCGCATAATCAACTGGGTATGGGGACTTTAAAAGCGAACTCCACATCCCCCTTCCGCCAGCTTTCAAGCTCATCAGTTTTTTTTCTCTCTCTCCACGAAATTACACCTCACTCTTTTGTGTACATATTTTCAACGCCTCTTCTCTAACTTCCGGCAGTACAAGTATAAATTTTTCATCAGCCACCGATACGCGCGAGTTGTTCAAGCGGAATTTGGCAACCCCGAGTGAAAGAACCGATATCGAACGACGAAAATGAAATGAATAAACAGACGCTAATATATGCAGAAGTCGCGCACCATTCGTCGTCGATGACGGTCTCAGCGAAATTCAATCGCCCGTACTTGTTGTGCACGCAGCGCATCCCGCCACGTGTGTCTATTGAATTCTGCACTGCGCAGTCCAGGCTGAGATTCTCTGCCGTTTCTGCAGCACCGCGTATAAGAGCGAATATTCGAAGAGTGACTCTGGCTCGATCGCCGACGACGCCTCCTCCCTAATGTAACAAAAAAAAATGGGGGGGGGGAGTCGAATCTACAGACGCAATCTTCCGCGAGCAACCATCCACTCCCCTCTCGCTCTCCAGCGCGTTTTGCGAGCGCGACTCCGTCGTTGAAACTCCCTGGCACCATCGTTCTCTCCCTATAACGCAACCGCCATTACTCCCTTCTCGCGGTGTAATCACCTCTTTACTCTTGCAACCGTTCCCTTTTACTCCCTAAAGCTTCCTTCTCGCTGCTTCGAAGCATTAAAGCTCGTTTTTTTTTTTGCAGTTTTTGTATTCAGGAGGTGGAGAAAAGAGGCAAGAGGCTTAGGCTCGTGCATTCCGTAGGTCACCCCATACGCTATTTACGGTGCCGAAGTTCGACGTTCTGCTGCATCCGCGCGATTAAAACGCTTCTCCGGGTGAGCGAACTTGAGGCAGCGAACTTCCGGAGGCCGTTTACATTTTTTTTTAAGACACACCAGCGAGCTATTTTTTTTTAAATTTTATTACGCGAGCCCGTGCGCGCTGAAACTATGGGGACGCGTGTAAGTTTAACAGTGAGAAAATAATAACAAGCAAAATGTCTGCCCAGCGCAGCGCACCCCAATGAAGCAGAGGTATAGATGATAGAAAAGATAGATAATTAGTGCACCGTCTTCGTCGCCTTTCCTAGTATTTTCTTTGTTTTCGTTTATTTATGCTTCTGCAGCGTAAAGTTCTAGCATCGTCAAATGCGTGCCTCAACAATCCGCGCATTCTTTTGCAACGGTAACTTTTACGAGTTCTTTTAACTCTCGGCGCGCCTGTGCGGAAAAAGAAAGGGAAAAAAAAATAGCGGTAGACACACCTGGCTCAGCCTCCTTGTGTGCTTCAGCTGCTTCGATTATACGCTAGCATATCTTTCACGTTTTCTTTTTTCTTTTTTAACCTTCGCAACGCTCGCGCACAGCAAAAACAGGCAGTCACTCCCAAACAGCTCTTGTGACATCAAAATTAATTTTGTTGCGTAATACTACCGTTACTGCGAAGCCGAGTTATTTATTAAACCCTATAGCCCAAGATTCACATGACGGAACCGGTAGCGTCGCATGTTATTCGTTGCATTACGATAGTTAACAAAACTTTATGAACAAACGTTTGCACGACCACCTCATTAGCGGTGCTCCCCTGTCAATAGCGCTTCTCTTTTCTCACTTCCGAAGTTCCGACTACTCACGTATCGCTAACTTAATTTATTCATGTTCATGCAGCACGTCAGGCGCATGAATACAGGCGCTCCGAGTTCTCCCCTAAAGCAACGACGTTAAATTTGTCTAGTATGTTAAAACTTGTTTCTTCTTTTCTAAATGGCGTGACAGGCCTCGACGGACATCAAAAACAAGCGACCCTGCATAGTGGCACGACCTTTCACATCCTTCTAGTTTGTGAAACCGAAAACAACGCTAACAATAAACTTTCTACTGTAATTTATACTGCCTGCGAGATATTCCCACGTAAGTCGACAGCGTATCCTCGGTACAGAAGAAGAAGAACTGAAGATTACTGTCAGTTAAATGTTTCCTATCGAAAAACGTTTGAAAATGCCCATAGACTATTCACCTTCCAGCTACGAAGGTTTGCTACGCATTCACTCGCATGCAATGCAGCCTTTCGCGTCATTCAACTTTTGTGGGGGCACTTATATAGATAAGGGCAGTTGATGAACTTATCTTCGCGAGTGGCCGGCGGACAGCCCTATTCAGCCCCATTGACGCACGAACGCGACGTCATTTCGAAATGACCGATGCGCTACGTATACGTCGTGTGGAGTGTCTAAAAGGGAGTTCGAGCTTGGAAAGGAGCCGAGTTCGCGTTCACGGCAATTGCAGGCACGTGCAGGTCAAGCGTTGTCCCGGAGTTCCTCTTCAGGTCAATCGTGGACGCGGAGAGTGCTCCCCCCAAAAATTTGTGTCCCAAAGTTACGCTGCTCGGCTGATGACCCGAAGGTCACGGGTTCGATTCCGGCCGCGGCGGTAGCATTTAGCACGAAGGCGAAAACGGAAGAGATTCGTGTGCTTTTGTTATTCACATAGGTGCACGTTAAACAACACCAGGAGGTCGAAGTTATACCGAGCCATCGACTACGGCTCTGCTTCGACACCACATCACGGTTTCAGCACACCTAGATCGGCATTCTCCGTAAATCTTTAATAGTTAGGTGTTCCACATTACAACGGCCGAGACTCACGAAGAGGCGAAACGGCCAACTTCAGAGCGTGCCCCGCCACGGTGGTCTAGTGGCTAAGGTACTCGGCTACCGACTCGCAGGTCGCGGGATCGAATCCCGGCTGAGGCGGCTGCATTGTCGATGGAGGCGGAAATGGGGTAGGCCCGTGTGACTCCGATTTAGGCGCACATTGAAGAACCCCAGGTGGTCGAAATTTCCGGAGTCCTCCACTATACGGCGCCTCTCTTAGTCATACGGTGGTTTTGGGACGTTAAACCTCGCATATCAATCAAATCATACTTCAGAGCGTGAAAAAGTGCGCGCGAAAGCGAGGTAACGATGATGATGATGAAAAACAGTTATTATAAAAGAGAGAGGTACGGGGCGAAAGCATGACCCCGCTACATGGTCGGCGTCCTTAGTCCGGGACACCGCATGACGAGGCCCCTATTCGCGCCCGTCTCACCAGAGCCCGTTGAGACTCTAGTGATGAGCAGTTGAGGAGGGAAATGACAGTGCAAGCCCAACGTTGCGCCTTTGTTATATATATTCGTTGTCCCTGAACGCTGCCCCGCCACGGTGGTCTAGTGGCTAAGGCACTCGGCTGCTGACCCGCAGGGCGCGGGTTCGAATCCCGGCTGCGGCAGCTGCATTTCCGATGGAGGCGGAAATGTTGTAGGCCCGTGTGCTCAGATTTGGGTGCACGTTAGAGAACCCCAGGTGGTCTAAATTTCCGGAGCCCTCCACTACGGCGTCTCCCATAATCATATGGTGGTTTTGGGACGTTAAACCCCACACATCAATCATCATCCCTGAACGCTGTTTCAAGCTCAGACATGCACCGTTTGGCCTGCCTAATATCAGTGTTGCGGTCTCCATCAATTGTACATTATACCAGCAGTCTAAAGTCGTTTTTTTTTTCTTTTGTAAACGACGCCGTGACTTTCAAGGTGCCGATATTATTGAACCTCATTGAAAAGACATGCGAACGCGCAAACGATAAAAGCCGAATACTAAAAAGAAGGGAACCCCGTGGAAGCCACCCACTTGCGTCTCGCGTATCTCCCCTCTTTGTTGGGTGCTTCAATCATCGGTGGGAACACGGTGTAAGAAGCGCCCGTCTATCGAGGCTATACGTCTAAATCAGGACCACTTTTATCTCTCGAGAGACGTTCTCGAAGGCAAGCGATAACACAGTAGAGGAAGCGTTACGTCCAAAAGGCCATGCAAACACTGACATCTACTGAACACATGAGAACTGACTTCTCATCGAAATTGTGTAAAAAAAAAAAAGAAAAACCCGTGAGCGTGTTGTGATGGCCATGAGGAACGCTATTGTATTGCAAAGTTCAGCATTAATTAGCGTTCACCACTCATCGCCGATGCAGTATATCTCTTCTATAGATGAGCTCTCGCATGAACCACGGGAATCGAACACGCAACCTCTTATGTTAGCTGTACAAAGCCACGTAATGGTCTCCGCGAAAAGGCGATATAGGCTGAAGAAAGTGTCGGAACAGCAGCTTTCTACACGGTTTACGACTTGCCTCTTTTCCGCGTCAGCTTGTCATGCTAATCACAGCCCTAAATGTGAGGTAGGAGATTGTCCGTAACACGAGATAAAAAAAAAAAGCCAATCCTGCGATGTTTCTCTCGCTCAAGAGAGAAAGAGCGATTAACAGGCGAACACAGAGATACTGACAGCCATACGAGTGCTGTTTGCGGGAAAGGAAGCCGGCTGGCAGTCGTAGAAGGGAGGATGTTCTGCGAGAGGTGTTGTATGCAATAACGCAGTACGAAATGAAGAGAATTCGCATAGGCTCGTTACACTGAAGGGCGGAAGAGGGGCATTGACGTCACAGAACGGTCGGGACGCGATAGCGTTATCGGCCAAGAGCATATGTGCAACGACGCGAGTCTGCGGTCCCCGTGCGTCACGTCTTCTATAGGGAGAGATAGCGGCGCCGTTCAAGTCTAGGTCAGCTATACTACATACGTCCAACGCGCCCTCGCCTGCACCGTGAGCAGTGAAGGCTACTTTTTCTCGACAGAGTCTGTCGCACATATGCCTTGGGCTCTGATTAGAATAGAGGCACGCAATCTAAATCAGTAATTCCTATTCAACGCAACAATGAGCAATGGCACTGGACGTTTTGAAAAGTGGATTCGTCGGGGTACTGGCGTCCTTACGCAAACAAGTCGCGAAGTTCCTCTTTCAGCAACTTGTTATAGCCCAAAATGTATGGTCTGCAGGAGCGGCCGCACAAGCTGGAGAAGAATGACACTATTGGTATTACGAATAGTTTTAAGCGAATGAGCGCAAGCTCGCTAGAAAACGGGCTCGCATTATTTTCATTATTATTATTTGATTCACCCAATCTAAATTATATGTGCAGAAAATGACGTGCACTTGTTCACATCGCGATACCTATAGATACTAACGCGTTTCAACCCTGCCAGTGCTGGTAAAACGTAAACTGCATTGTGGCCCCGACGAATACAAACACCCTTTTTCGAAACGTATAGACTCCAGTAATAGAGAGTCTTAGCAAGCTATACGGAAACAGGTTACGAAAATACGGCGCGGTTCCTTACGTATGCGCGTACAATGGTCGCGCATGCGCACTCGTCAGCCGGTTCCGTGTTGCCGTCGTTTCGTAACCTGTTTCCGTAGCTTGCTAAAACTCTGCAGTATCTCTTGCTGTTCGAAAACTCTCGTTATATGACTTCATGTATCTCCTCTTCTCGAGCGCTTGGGACCGAAAATAATGACGTTCTCACAGAAAACGAAGCACCCGACATCGACTAAACGTCAGGCATTGTTCGACGAAAAGGTCACGTTTACTTGAACACAACGTATTTCATCACGAAATTGTCAACGCTGAGTTGACGATTGCGAATGTAAGATTGCGCAGCCATCGTGTAAATTTTGATCAGACAACTCATGCCAAAAATTCGTCTCGTCAGGGACTGTCGGGACCCGACAGATGGGCTCATCCACGGCTGCCCACGAAAGGATTTAAAGAACGTTTATGGAAAACAGCTGAATATGGGCGTCCTTACGTTGTTGTGTTCCTTGCGGATATCTCTCGAACTCGCCTTACGTGTGTCGGTATGGTGGTGGCATGCAGCGCTGCAACGGCACAAGCAGTGCTACGAAGAAAGGGGGCATACACTCACCAATGAGCGCTACCTCTTCATAGGTAGATGAGCTGATCATGGGGAAGCCCTGAAAGCAGAGAAAGTAAACAGTCACTTAGTTTGATGGTCACCCCACACATAATCAGATAAAGTGCACATGCACGACAGGAACGATCAGACTACCGACAAATAAGAGAAGCGGCAACGCCATTGTGGACAATGGAGCAGAGTATAGAAAGGCAATATTAAGTGAGTATTCAATTATCCTGCTATGGAACGCTCCCTTACGTAATTGGATACTGCGCATAATCAACGCAGGAACATCATCAGGAACCATTAGAAATAAAAAAAAAGAAACTTGGTTTCATAAATAGGCCAGCAGGATAAGAGTTAGTAATAGCACGGCCTTTGGAAGCGTGCAGTGCGCGCCAAATTATTCGAATGCACAGCCTGTGGCATACTGCAATCTAAAAAAAAGTACACATAAAGTGATGAATAGAAAATTACAAAACGCCGTGTTAGCGTACAACAGCTCTGCACTGCGGTTTGAAAAAAAAAAGTAAGAACCAACAAAAACTTGGTGCGATGACTTTCCGCAAGAGATGACACTCAGTGCTCTGCTCTGTTACTAATGAGTCGCTGTAGGGAGATGCAGTCAAATAATATCTCAGCTGCTCAATTCTTCAATCTTGTACAGCTAAAAGAACTAGTTAACTAAAGTGCGAAAAATGATGACCAGTTGAATGAATGAATGAATGAATGAATGAATGAATGAATGAATGAATGAATGAATGAATGAATGAATGAACGAATGAAACTATGATAGATCTATCACAATGCTGAGCCAACGCATTCCTTCACCCTTCGTTCCGATTCCCCCAAGCATGTCGTTCAGTACCGTGACAAGAACAAGAAAAAAAAAAACAGCAACACATTGGACAATTGTAACTAAGCAAACTCACGCAAGCAAGAAAAAAAAAGCAAAATGGGCGCCATTTCGGAAGGCGTAAACAATGCCACGTCTATGAACGTCCCGCACACCTATAAATGATTTGCGAAAACCATCTCGCGTGTATAAACACCATCTGCCTGTAAACACCGCTGTGACGCTAACGACTAACTGGTTCCTCCACTAACGTATCCCGTGTTTTTTCAAATCAAATCAAATCACACCAAACCCAAGTTTATTGCAACAATACTACAATCCTAAGCTCGAAAACGCAGGTTAGATTCAGAGACACGGCAGGTATACACTTAGAAGGGGCAAAATGCAAGTATACAAGTGTATATATATTTAACAGCACGTTAAAGAGCATTAGATGGTCAAACTTTATTCGGAGTCACCAACCCCTCCAAGAAATTATTAAAAAGTCCCTTGACTAATCGTGTGAGTTCTCACTTGTCACTTGTAAGACTCCCTTTAATGAGACCATTGAACTCTCCTTGGAGAACAGTATACTCCCTTCATAGAGTCGCAGGAACCGAGAAAGAGGAGTCTCTCTCTTAAAAGAGTTTATTCAGTGTAAAGTCAAGACTTATGCGAAAAAAAAAGGTCATACGTACTATTCTCGTTTGTTTTTTTTTTTTTTTTGAGACTGTAACTTAGAAGAATGGACTGTTGGGCGAGCTGGTATTCCCTATCAAGAAAACTGCGCGGAAAATGTGTACGAATTAACGGCACAAGAACATGCTAACAACTTAAACATTTGTCGAAGGCACGGAGAATACGAAGGAAGAAAAAAAAAACACGAAATTAACACGCGCGTGTTCAAAAACAAAAAAAAAACTCCTACATTTGTGCATGAAGATAAACAATCTCTGTTTGTTATATGTTCAGCCTCACAGACACATCGCGGTTTTATAACGTCAAGGTTTAGAAATTATTATGCATCTTACACCCGAGGAAATCCCGGCTGCTGCGGCGGCTGCATTTCCGATGGAGGCGGAAACGTTGTAGGTCCGTGTGCTCAGATTCGGGCGCACGTTAAAGAACCCCGGGTGGTCAGAATTTCCGGATCCCTCCACTACGGCGTCTCTCATAATCACACGGTGGTTTTGGTACGTGAAACCCCACATGTCAATCAATAATTACACCCAAAGAACCCATCGGTGAACGTGAGCACGCGCACGCAACAGAGAAAAAGGAAGAAAGAGTAATCGCAACTTAATCGAACAACGATGACTGCTTCCTATCCGCCCAGTGGCAGTATAAAGTACTAAGTCAATAGGAACAACCATGAAATCTCGACAAAAAAGGCGAAGCTTTTGTGTTTCTAGAGAGCCGGATAACGGTATCGCAGTACACAGCAGCAGAACTATAAAGAAGCTTTTGTGTTTCTAGAGAGCCGGATAACGGTATCGCAGTACACAGCGGCAGAACTATAGGGAGACAACACCTTCGATCGACGATATACGGGAACGGGAGCGCAACGAGGTCACCCTGAATGGACATTCGCGAGTTCACCTTGAATCACACCCTGAATCACATCACCCTGAATCACATTCACCCTGAATCACATTCGCGAGTTGCGCAATGTAAACCGTCCGGCACACAGAGCACGGGAGCAGAGAATCGACGACAAGCGCGAACTATAGGCTGAGCCGCACAAACAGCCGAACGCGAGAAGTGAAGTTTAGATACGGCCCCACTGACCCGTAGGTCGCGGGTTCGATTCCAGCTGAGACGCTCACATTTCGACGGAGCCGAAATCCTTGAGGCCCGTGTATACCGTGCATGCGATGTCAAATAAAACGCGAAATAAAAACCTACACGTCAAAGCTAAAACCAGTATATACGCGCAAGGAAGTATATATACGGACACGCTCTCGGCGAAAGGGTTTTACACTTGTGCGCGCGAGGAAGCTTCAACCTCGCAATTAACGATCCTATCATTTTCCTTTTTTTTACGAACACTTTGCGTTGCCCAGATGTTGCCCGGCAATATATACATAGTTACTCTCTCTCTCTCTCTCTTTATCTTTTCATTTTCTAGATGGCCAAGGAAACAATAAAAGCCGCGTTTTCATTTCATGGCAGTATACCACTATTCCATATACAAGCGCTATACATACAAAGCTATCGACAAGCGGCTACATAGTGAATTTAGTTAATGCCTTGCCTTTTACACGCCAAAACTGCGATATGCGACACGCGTAAGTGTCAGGGTGGGTGGAGGAGTGGTGTGGGGGGCGCTTCGGAATCAATTTTTAGTCAACCACTTCAACATTGACCTACGCGGGCGTTCCTGCATTTCGCACTCCATGGAAATGCAGCAGCCGTGAATATGGAATCAAACCCGCTTCCTGGAGCGCGCTAACACGTTACTTGAGAAGCAACTCCGGCTGGTAAGCTATTGAGTGCCCCGGAATCGTCGCAGACGCCATAGTCATGCAGTCATGCAGTTGGTCACGCGATAAGGGCGTATCTCTCGGTTAAGGCCGATAAACATCATTTTAAAACCTAACAAATAACAAATTCGGGTGTAGACACAAACATCGGTACTGCCCAATTTCAATTGTGTATACATGGTGATGATACCCCGCGCCAGATAGACAGGTAACGGGGCCTAAGCGGGACTTTGGATACAGCTTACATCAGGTGTGTGGACATCGAAAGAAACACTACGAACGACGTTTGTATACTACATACATTTACAATCGGCTATAGCAAGACTAATGCCGTTAAGTACGTTATGAACCGAGTATATACGCACGCCACGGCAGGTGCCGAGTGACGCTCAGCATAACAAGCGGGACAGTCGTACCAAGGGGGGCACAAAAAACAAAAACAAAAAATGGCAGCATATCCACGGAGTGGATATGCTGCCATTTTGCATCTGTTTGTGCATCTGTTTGTGTGTCCTAATATGCATCTGTTTGTGTGTCCGTTCGTCCATCTATTCAACACTCCAAGTCCCACCATCTCGCATCTTTTTATCATACATTCCCCATATAGAAGCACCGCCATCCAGCGGACATTCCAAGGACTAAACGAGAGGTGGCACACGCACACTTTCTTACGGCCTGCGCTTTGGGTCCACTTCCCACCTTTAACCACCTCGAGTTCATGGTATATTCTAGTTCACTGTATTCATGGCACTGCGACCAAACGCTCGCTAAACCTTTCGAAAACCAAGGAGGTTACTCCCAGCGAGTATAACGTAGCAACCTTTCCCTGTCAGATAGGGCTCAATTTACATGCCAATGGCTGCTAATGAGAAATGAGAGACAGGAGAATTCGGCTTTTACTTTCTTACGGCTTGCGCTTCGTATCTACTTCTCATTTTTAACCACCTTGAGTTCATTCATGGTATATACAAGTTCATTGTATTCATGGCACTGCGGCTCAACGCTCACTAAACCTTTCTAAAGCTAAGGAGGTTACACCCGGCGAGTATAATGTAGCATCCCTTTCTTGTCCGATAGTGCTCAATGTACATGCCAATGGCTGCTAATGGGGATCGCAGCGTGCGCGTTGACTAAAAGCCGAATGCTCATGTCTCTCATTCCCCATTAACAGCCATTGGCATGTACATTGAGCACTATTTTTTATTGTTAAACAACGCACAGAAGAAATCTCTCACTGGCACCACCTTGGAGGTCAAGTGTTATACCTATTTCGGGTATGTGCCACTGGTGGTTACGTACGAGGGACGCCCAAGCTACGCCATAAGGAGCTTCGCCCCTAAAACAGCATCACCTCCATATACAACATCTCAAGGAATCTCAATCCAACAGCAACATCACGCTATTACTCCTTTCCCTCGATTACGCACAACTGCATAAGCAATCGCGCTGCGGCTTTGTTTTCAACGCTGCCGCAAAAAATTCTGCCACACGAGGCCACCCGTACAAGCGTGCACACCCGGAGATTAAAATTCTTCGCCTCCGAAAGCGACGTAGACGTACGTCACTGCACGCAGACAGCCCGCGGACGAAGCGTTGCAACGACTCCGGCAGCGTAACGAAAACGCCAGCACTATACCGCTGAAGCAGGAACCAAAACAAACAGTGCCGCATACTTTTCGTCCACCAACACCGCCTGGCGAGGAGCAAGGAATGCGAAGCTTCCGCTCGGCCTAGAGTGCACAGTGTATAGTGTGGGCGGTCCACGCGTTATCCCATTCGGGCGTCACGTACATGCATACTCGATTTGCCTTGGGCAAGTTGTACATTACGTAGGCGAAACCAGGACGTGATTCCGAGGCACCGCGTCGTGAAGGGGCTTCGGAAATTTCGACCACCTGGTGGCCTTTAACGCGCACTGAAATCGCCCAGTGCACTGGCATCTATCCTTTGGCCTCCATCGAAACGCTACTGCCACGGTCGGGATTGAAACAGTGACTGTCGCGTCAGCAGCCATGCGCGGTAACCATCGCAGTGGACGAACCCATTGTGGCCAGTGATGACAAACGAAAAAAGAAAAAAAGAACGTACAATGAGTTTCAGACCGGTTCAACCACCCCTCCATGGTCACTCTGTATTCATTTAACTGCTTTTTTAGCTATCATTCAGCATCAGTGTAGTGCGTATTCTAAAAGAAGATCGCTTAGTGGGGACACTTCGACGTGCCAAGTTCGACTTTTTACTAATTAACCAGCGGTTGCACCTCTACTTGACGATAAAATTACTTTTTTTTCGCACAGAAAAATACCACAACGAGCATATCC
The DNA here is from genome assembly GCF_013339725.1 of Rhipicephalus microplus. Lineage (NCBI taxonomy): Eukaryota > Metazoa > Arthropoda > Arachnida > Ixodida > Ixodidae > Rhipicephalus > Rhipicephalus microplus. Next base: position 135,939,765 of record NC_051171.1, read on the forward strand.
AAACATTCTGTTAACTATACTGCGGCTCCCCGTAACCCGCGTGCACAAAAGCAATACCCGACCGAATCGACTTTCCTTTCATCAAAGAATTTAGCACTCACTAATAAAGTGCTGGAAATAAAACGCGTTCGTCAACATTCAATGATAATAATTTCCACGCAACGTCTCGCCTGCAGGCTGTAGGGAGCCTTGATGAGCACGCCGCCGCCTCCGTTTTTTGCAGTCGTTCACCGAGCTCGATCCTTTCAGGCGGCAATCACGATCGACGCGTATCTCCCGAAGTCACGAACATCGTATAGGCTCAGCGAAAAAAAAAAAAGAAGGGCAATAGAAGTGGGAGGTAGACCAGGGACAGAAAAGCAACGCCCGCTGTCGAAACGATTGCCGCACCGAGGAAACAACGCCCCCGCCCCCAATCTGTCATCGTCTGCGCCTCTGGAGCATCGGCACCACAGCGCCGATGCTAAAATACCTCGGCGTACGCTTTGGAGTTGCTTATAGTTGACAACGAGAACTCTTTCAAAAAGGAGAGACAAAACTCGGCACGGCGTTTGGCTTCTTCGGGGACGGCGTAACCTCAACGTAAGGCCGTTAACTTTTGGCTTCCCGTCTAAAGAACGCCGCGAAGCCCGTCATTCGTTGCTGTGACGTCTACGGGACGACCCACGGAGCTTCTTAAAGTAAAGAAAAGCGGATAGCCCGACGCGAACGACTGAAATAGTGAGGCCTCAACCTTGTTCTCACTTCAAGCTCTCCTTCTCTCTCCTTTTTCTGCGTGTCTTCCAGCTGATTAGTTAACGCATGAATCTAGTCAACCGTATATCGTCAAGCATCGCGTCCAGTCACCTTCAGCGCTTTTGTACGTGGTTAACGCATTTTAACATCTACGACTCTTTTGGGACACGGCATTGATTGATATGTGGGGTTTGACGTCCCGAAACCACCATATGATTATGAGAGACGCCATAGTGGAGGGCTCCGGAAATTTCGACCACCCGGGGTTCTTTAACGTGCACCCCAATCTGAGCACACAGGCCTACAACATTTCCGCCTACACCGGAAATGCAGCCGCCGCAGCCGGGATTCGATCCCGCGACCTGCGGGTCAGCAGCCGAGTACCCTAGGCACTAGACCACCGCGACAGGGCTTTGGGACACGGCAGCAATAAAAATTCAGTCAGGTAAGGTTCAACAGCTCTAAATGTTTAAAATGTCTTACAAGCCATGAGTTAAAAAGAAACTGACATGGCGGTGTAAACAGAAAAGAGGATGAGCTTATGCAGGTATGTGCTTATTCTTAGGCGACTTTAACGGCTCCAGGAAGAATGTGTGTTTTAAAAATGCTGCCAGACCTCGTATTCGCCGAGACACGCCGTGATTGGGGACTATACCGATTCATTTCTACCACGTGGGGCTGCCCACGCGTAATCTTTAGCATTTCGTCCCCAATCTAAATGCACCCGCCGCGGCTGGGAATCGAATCCGCGACCTCAAACATGGCAGTGATCTCTTGTGTGTCGCGACATAAACCATAATGTCAAAGACTGTTTTCACACGCCGACCTTCTCGCATTCTCCTGCACTGGCAAGCATGGCATCGATAAAACTTATCTTTTATCACAGACACAAATGTCTATATAGGGTGAGCAAACGAAAAAGTAAGCCCCGCCGCGGTGGTCTAGTGGATAAGGTACTCGGCTGCTGTCCCGCAAGTCGCGGGATCGAATCCCGGCTGCGGCGGCTGTATTTCCGATGGAGGCGGAAATGTTGTGGTTCCGTGTGTTCCGATTTCGGTGCACGTTAAAGAACACCAGGAGGTCAAAATCTCCGCACCCCTCCACTACGGCGTCTCTCATAATCACATGGTGGTTTTGGGACGTTAAACTCCACATATCAATTCGTCAATCAAACAAACAAAAAAGTATAAAGCTACGCACGGGCCATTGTTTGAGCCACTTGGGCCTCTACTTGCACAGGCTCCCAGAAGATGAAATCATTTCTATTTTAAGCAAATTCGACCGCGCGGTCTCTTATAGGCTTGCGCTTCGATCGCTGGTTATGATCGTCCACCACCAAGCAACAATGACAAATGACGTCACAAACTACTGCTGCAACCTTCCCCTTTCAGAAGAAAGCTGGTGTGTACATATATCATGCTACTCTGGCAAATTACGTTATGTTGCAGTAACATAACTTAGCAAATCACTTGAGCATAGACACCTGGGCTTCCTTAGCAATTAACACACTCATGCGTACATTCACCAACAGTATGTTTCCGTAGACACTGCACCACTACAAGCACATTTGTTATCCAAGCAACAATCATCGTTGGTCGTCATGCAATGTGTTGATTAAATTGGCCAAAACCAAGACAGAGAGAGACAGGTACTTAGAAACGAAGAGGCAGAGATTAAGGCAGAGAAGGAAGATGAGGAGGAAAAGGAAGGTCAGCCGCACTACGCTAGGGAAATGATATTAAGGGATGAAAAGATAGAACGGGCGAGGATACAAAAAACAGAAAAACTAAAGAAGGGAACTAGCGCCGCTACTTGGCCTACGTTGGCGAACTTGCAGCCACGTGCCGGTTCACGGTGCACATCGAACATGTTTACTGAGGAAGACAAATCAATGATCGCGGTGCTTCGATCAATGTAGGACACAGATACACTTCTCGCGTTCATTGGCAAGTCTCGGATCATCGTACGCCCAGTTTGTACAAGAAGTGCTGAATGCTTGGAATGCATGACTCACAACCCGTCAACTGCTGTCGTATAGTAACGAGTTCAGACATGCGTCGATTTCCGCAATGAAACGAGACACGTTCGAGAGGTGCTACAGCCAGTACTCCTAGACTGTCAGTATAGGAGACAATCTTTCTTTCGACGTGCACAGAACGCTACCGGAAAACAATCACAATATTGTCGCTCAATGGAACCATGACAAGTGCGACAAGGGCAAGTCAGACTGAACAGCGGCACACAGAGCCTGCCAGCGTCAATAGAAACAATACTAGACGATTAAGGAGCCCATATACACGCGCGTAACAATCATAAAAAGACGGTGAAGATACAGCGAAACTAATCACGTGACTTATCCGAGAACAGCACGGCTAGGCAGACAGATGGACCCACCTTCGTTTTCTCAGGACTTGTTTATGATGCATAGCGAGCAGAGTCATTACAGCCACACAGTAGCGAATCACGAGAACGGTAGTCGGCTGCTCACTGGCGTTCCAGCTGGCTGTATTTGCCCAGTGGCACACGCGAAAAAAAAATAATAAGCACTACGACCCAACAAACAGACCGCGCACAAAGCGCGATGGCAGTTCAGGCTATTTGGACAGAAAGAAAACTGCAAAAAAAAAGAAAACATGCAAATGCGGTTGCACCGGGCACGCGGCGGCAAGCACCTTCGCAAGTGTCCGGGCCGAGTCTGTATCGTTCGGCAGCTATGCATCGTTATCGCGACCCCACTCGACGGCTTTGGACGGTAGGACCGATAAAGGAGCGGCGCTTATCTGCGAGCTGCAGCGACACAAAGTCCGCGGGGACAAAGGTGGAAAGAGTGTGGCAATTTGGACGGGGAGGGGGAAGAGATAAAAAAAAAACCGCAGGACAAGAAAATACAGGTCCACCTGAATTTCGTGCGGATACCACCCATAAATTCCGTACACAAATCATCATCATCATCACCATCATCGTTTACTTAACATCTACTGCCAAGAAAACGTAACGGTAATAAACGCACATAGCTCTTTAGAATTACGACATGTGATCCGCCACGGTGAAAAGGTAATTACGATGCTCCGCTGCTGACCCGGTGGTCTCGGGTTGATCCCGGCCACGGCGGTCGCCTTTCACTGGAGGCGAAGTGGTGGAGACACATGCAATGTGCGGTGTCAGTGTACGTTAAAGAACACGTTAGTGGAGAGCTGCGGAAATTTTCGACCTCATGGTCGAAATTTCCGAAGCTCTCCACTACGGCGTCACTCATCACCGTGTCTTGCTTTTAAAACGTAAAAAACCGCATATATTACTGTAATTACATGCGCTAAACTCGGTTGCGTGCTTGAAAGACTGTTGCTATGGGATACGAAGCGGACGAAAAAGTATAACGGTGATTTACGGAGAAGGGGTGAGTTGAGTTACCGAAGAAGGTGATTCGCGGTGACGATAGTTGGAACACCATTGAATATTAACACGATGGTAAAGTGGGAGACGCAGACAGGATTCGCAAAAACGACTGAGGTTGCACAGTTGCCATGGCAATCTGTATTCGTCTGTCGGTTGTGACATTCACATAAGCAATATATTAGTTAGGTTATAACTACACGGTAAAAGACACGTCGTTTCGCTCGGCGTGTCGCAACGCCATCGACTGGGGCAACGGAAATCATACGCCGTCAACTTTGTGCATGGATACGGCGGTGCATTGCAGAAAGCGCGATGGTGCGTCAGCAGTGTAGCTTCTTCAACCGCCATCCGATCTTTGTGTGGATCCCACTGTTCTCTTGCTTCTCTTCTTCCTCAACGACACTCCTCCAACGAGACTCGCTCATTTCTCTGATTTATCTACAGTCGACTCGTCGGGATCGCTTACACACGTCTGCACACAGAATGCCTCGTTTGCAGGATTCGGGTAACTAACCCAGCCATGCCGCAAGCCTTGCCCCGTGTGTGTACTCGCGGAGGACTGTGTGCTTTCGCTGTGTGCCGCTCGAAGGCTAACAAATTGGCTTCGAGCGGACCGACTCCTCTCAACTCTTTCCGGAGAAATCGTATTAGTCACGCAACAGTAACAGGACAATAAACAGAGGGTAAGGAGGGGGAACGGAACGCGGGCGCTGCGGCTGCGGTGACCTCAGCCCGCTTGTCATTGATTCCACCCCCCACCCCCTTCCCGAATGCAATGCCTCGTCATACGAGTGGCTCGCTTCATTGCATAGCGCGAGTGCTCTGCGGCAAAACTGGCTCGACCCTGACGGTTGTTGGTAACGTAGGTAGTTTTGTTGTCGGTCACTTTTTAAATTTTTTTTCCCAGTTGGTAATGAAGGCGACGATGTGGTAGACGAGAAACTGGGAAAACCACAAATTGACTTAATTTCATTTTTTTTTTCATGCGTGACTTATGCTGTACGCAAACAATGATTATTGAGGTGGAATACTTTTGTTAGGCATGATCGCGTTCCCAGAAAAAATGCACGCCAAGACACCGGTTTTCACCTAGATTTATTCGTTTATTCACTTATTTATTTATTTCAGACAGATTAATTGACCCTTTAATTTCCTTGATTACCTTATTTTTGAAAAAAAAGTGAGGTTGACAAGTAAACCATCGCTGTTTATAAATATATATATATATATATATATATATATATATATATATATATATATATATATATATATATATATATATATATATATATATATATATAACGCGTATAGGAAGACTTTTACGGCTTCAATCCGCTTGCGTATTTATTGGCGGTACAATTTCAATTATTTACCAATTATCTTAGATTTGCTTAAAAATTATTGGGGTTTAACGTCTCAAACAATATGATTATGAGAGACGCCGTAGTGGAAGGCTGCGGTAATTCAGACAACATGGGGCTGTTCAATGTGCGCCTAAATCTAAATGCACGGACCTCAAGCATTTTCGACTCCATTTGAAAATGCGGCCAGCGCTGCCGGAAGTCAATATCGCTAATTATCCGTTTTGCATTTCACCTTAGCAATGACGGTTAACAAGAATAAATAAATATAGGGTCGTTCCACGGTGTTTGCATAGTTAATGTCTTCCGCGATAAAGCCGATCTCGCACGCGCGTTTACACGCGAGTATGCGAATGTGGGTCAGTGAGTCTGTGCGCTCGCGTGTGCGTTCAACTCCGCAATCTCAACACTCAACGCTACTTCGACAGCGGTAACCACAGAGGCTCGAGTCAACAGAAACAGGTGCGACCCAGTGTGCACACGTCGTCTACCCCGGACGGTAAATGCTCATACGCCAGTTACAACGGACGACACAAGAGGCAGTTCTCCTCTCTTTCCTTTCGTCTTTGGTTTGCTTGAATCGAGCTGTACCATCTCTTCATCATCTCGACCTAGTCGTTTCTTTCCGTTGCCTTGCACTCGACCACTCAGATGATGCCAGCAATTACTGTAATCGCATTAAAACCCAATTGAATGCATGCTGTCGAATTTGCCTTGTTCACGGGTCTTACCACAGTGCACCAGTGCACTGCGTCCGAACACGGCGCCTGGTAGCTTTCAGGGCACTGCCTCTTCTACCTGGAACACACAAGTTACCTTGCGTGCATTGCGCGCAGAGAAGTCCCAGCGCTATGCAAAACCATGTTGTTGATACTCCTATGTATATTTAAAAAAAAAAGACTGTTTCGCACTAACTGTCAGTTTCTTCCTTTCATTGCTCTTTTTCTTCTTTTTTTTTGGGGGGGGGGGGGAGGGGGGCACAGGACATGGATATATGGGCCAGTTATCCTTTTACCATACTAGAAGGATACGGAGGTTGTCGATCGTGCTTCGATTAGGGAACCACCTATAGCATCTTCCGCAACACATACTAAAAAAAACAAGTACTGGCTTTTAGCCTGAAAAAAGAAGCAAGAGAAACACGGAGTGATGGAGCAGCGTTTAGCAAGCTTTGTGCCAGTTTTTCACGCCCCCACGAACGACAGGCTGACCTTAGCGCCCCTGGCGTGATCACCAGCCATTGCGGGAATGCCCTTGTATTGACCTACGTGTGCGCTACACGGCACTCTCACGGCACGCGACACTCTTTTGGAAAATAGTTGAAATTGATGAGTAGTAAGCGCTTTACTTTTCGTCACTGTTTATGTAGCTGCTTTGTCGTTGACGCTCAGCTTAGGTACACTAAACAATTGTTGGGGTTTTGCGTCCCAAAACCACGACGCCGTAGTGAACCGACACCAGAAATTTTGACCTGCCGGGGTTCTTTGACGTGCAACTCAATCTAAGCACGCGGACCTCTAACATACCTCGTCATAATTTCTCATATCGCGGTTTTGGCAGAAAGACCCTAGATATCGTGATTAGTAATAGTAGCAAACAAGACCATAGAACACCCATAATTTGTCGTCCCTACACAAATTACTTGCGGACACGTACATTGGGACTTTTTTTTTCAATTAAATCGTGCATCATGTGTATAGTGTGGCGAAGCCAAGAATAGGTTGGTGTAGCCAATGCGGTGAAGTCAATATGTGTGGCCAAGAACGTTCCCACACTGTTCACGGTCGGACTTGATACACGAAGCATAGTTGCATATGTATTTTGGTATCACCAATCGTGACGCCTAAAGACAGGCTTTCAAAATAAAACATAAAAAGCAAACATCGACCACGAAAGTTTATAAAAACTAAAGATGTGAACAAGGTTCTAACAAAACATCTTTTGTATTTATATTATTTCGTAGGTCAGTGTCCATTTCCCATTGCTGTTACGTACAATGTGATACACTTAAATGTAAAATGGTATTTCGGCACCTATGGAAGCTGATGTTTGACACGAAGTAATGAGACACTTGTTCGATGTATTTCAACATACTTTGGCTCTCATAAGTACGTTATCATAATTATATCGGGTAGTTATTCCTTTTTAGAGCAAGTTATGCATTTAAATACATATCAGTCGGTATGTATACCAACTATAAATAGGTTCCATCTTGCACAGTTGTTGTTAGTGAGTTGCTGGTGGTCTGACTGCTAAACTACTGCTATTTACAAGGGGCGATAACTTCTTCAAGCTACAGGACTCTTCGAGTTCTATATTGTGAGTGAAACAGACTTACACCTCAACCTATATGTGACATGTGTATGGAGGCCTACGAAGAGGGTACAGCTTAAATTGGGGACGACGCAGCTAGCCATGGAAAGGGAAATGCTAGGTGTAATCTATAGGGTACAAAAGAAAGCAGAGTGGGTCGGGGAACAAGCGGGTTTTAGGGACATTTTAGTCGAAACCAAGACCAAGGAAATTGTCATGGACAGTACATTTAACATGAGTGCAAGAAAACCAACTGGATCCCAAGAGAAGGCAAACGGTATGAGAGTGAGGCAAAAACTTACGTGGGTAGATGAGATTAAGAAGTTTGTGGAGATAATGCAGCGACCGGGTTGATCGGTGAAACATGGGAGAAGCTTGCTCTCCGTTAGGCGTATGACTATAGTCAGGCCGAAGATTATGAAATGATGGCTTATGGGGGTTTAACATTCCAAACGAATAGGGCTATGGGAGACGTCGTAATGGTGGGCTCCGCATAATTTCGACTACCAGGGGTGTCTTAAATTGCACTGACATGTCGCCCAGTACGCGGGCTTCAGCAAAAGAGAAAGAAGGCGCTGATACGTCCAGCCGTTAATGTCATCTGTTGCGAAAGCAATTGTCGTGCTGATCATTGTTGTTAAGAATTCAGTTGAAGGTCACCGGAGGTGACGATCTCTAAAGCACCTTTTTTAAGGAGATCCTAGAGTAAGTCTAACCTTCCTTATAGCACTCGAACAGAAGAGTACTCATCGGAACGAGCCCGAGTTAGCAACAAACCTGTGTTTTTCTGTACATGTTCTCACCAAAGCCACCCCACCCAAGTCGTGGGGCACGCGCAGTCTTAACAAACAATATAGAAAATGAAGCAACGTCATTATTTACAGTTTTTAAGCCTAGTGAAAAGTAACTAGTGAAAGAAGCTGACCATTCATGCAGCTAAACTTCACAAAGTGCACAGCAATATGTTTTGGGGCACTGCTTCGCTGCGGTCAAAGCCGTAAACCTGCCCTTGCTTCTGCAAGCAGAGATGAAGTTTTCGTTTTCTTGAACGAGTTCTTCAAAGCTGAATAAACACCCCTTCGTCACAATTTTTTTTTCTTCGCCCAACAAACTCCTTACCTGCCTGGCTGCCCTTGTTAACAAATCAGTTCAGAAGGACGGTGCCTATGTAAGCAGCGGAAAAGGAAGGGCGGCAGCAATAGAGAGGGGCGGTGGATTATCGTCCGGCGTATAACGTCAGCGATCCTCATTCACACCGAGAAAATAGCTGGCTCTGTAAAGGCTCTTTTAAAATCATGCAAGACGGTCAGCTCTTTCAACTTTGTTGCCCACCTTGTTCCGCTCTTTCTCCACTTTTCTATACATGTACGTTGCTGAAAACAGAGCGGCGTAGCAGAAAACAACGTCGGCCTTCAATGCCCAGAAGGACTCGGTTCGATCGGCTAATCGTGGTTAAAACGAGCCTAAGCACTCTGGTACGAACGGTAAAGGAAGTTAACAAACGTGCTCGCCTTATAATGACCCCGTTAATAGGCGCGGTCAGCGGCGGGCGACCATAAAAGCGTAAACAGCCGGCACCATGTTTACCCGCCACGGTGGTTTTGTTGTTATTGGTGCTTGACTGCTGAACCGAAGGTTGCGAGATCGAATCCCGGCCGCTGTGGCCGTATTTAGATGAAGCCGAAATGCTAGAAACCCGTGTGCTTAGATTTAGGCGAACGTTAAGAGAACCTTAGGTGGTCGCAACTTGCGGAGCCCTCCACCACGGCGTCTCTCGCAATCATATCGTCGTTTTTTTTTTGGACGTAAAACGCCCTAAGTTATATGATTACAAGAGCACAATTCCGAAGAAACTCAGATGTCACAAGACTAGTTTCCGGTGCATCGTTTGTACATAGATGCTCGTCAGTCGCCATGACCAATGATTCTATGCAGGCCCATCTCATGGAGCACTAAAACATTGTTAGTCCACTTGGATCAAGGGGTGTTGGCAGAAGAAAGCGCCTGTGGACTGAAGACGGCCAAGAAATAAGATAGAAAGGGAGCCTACGTTGATCGGCCAGTCTGAACGCTCTGTGCTGCTGGATATTACAAAGTACAGTACCATCCAACTTGACTCGGTACAAGGAAACACGACACATTAGATCCGAAGTAACACGATAGGGTTACCAAGCAGCAGCAAACTATGCGTCCATCTTGTACATGAGTATAGTACTCCGAGCAACAAGAGGGTCCATACATGTGCGATGAAGCCGTGCGAGACGGTCTCATATATTATACCCGATACAATACCAGCATGTTCAGCAGAACAGCCGAAAGGGCAACCAATTACGCACTCGTTTTCCTATAGGGCTGCACTCCGTGGATGCGACAGAGATTCTTCTCAACGATACAAGACAAAGCCGTACAACGGGACTCCACCGGACATGGTACGATAGGTGCAATGTGACTCGGTTTACAGGATAGCGAGGCTGCGACATATTACGCGCAAGGCTGGCTCATAGCGCTAGCTTTGCGAACACGATGGCCCACCTGCTCAACACGATACGACAAGTATACAAACGCGACAGAGTGATCAAGAACCGGAGAATTACGCGTCAATATTACAGTCGAGTTGCGTCTTGTGAACGCGACGGCCAGCGTGTTCAGTTGTACAAGATCAAAGGTCATGCAAACTCGATTCGACACGACACGACACGATGGGATAGGTGCAACGTAAAAGAATACAAAAGCCACGCAGCGGTACATATTCTACGCCGTTTCCATACTTGCATGCATTTCGTACTTAAGGAACCCTTTCCCTTAACTCGCGTAGAATTGTGGTTTCCCACCTGTATCTATATCGTTCGCCTGATTCTACATTATTATGACTAATAAAATGATTGACTGATTGGTTGATTGGATGGTTGATCGATTGATTGGTTGACTGAATGGTTGACTGGTAGATCGATCCATCGATAGTATCGGCGCGCGGTGAACGCGATGGCCTGTGGTGGCTTCTGCAGCGCTGCACGGTACTCTAATGACGGCCCACAGAGCGAGTGCACTCACCCAGCCATAGCAGACGGCACGCGCGCTTCGCGAAGCCCCGAGATTTATTCACGGCTCCGGTCCGTTTTCATCACCCGAGGCTTTCTCGATTCAACACGCGCAGGTATATTTATCCAGGCGTTTTTCTTCGGCCGACCCACATAGCCAGCCTGCTGGTCTCCGCGAGACAAGAGAAAGAGCGCCGGAAAAGAGGAGGAGGGTAGAGCCCTTTTGTTTTTCGTCCTCTATCATGAGCCAGCTGCTTTCTTCGCCGGTGCAAGAACTCGACGAGCAACACGAACGCGTTGACTGACGGCCGCGCTCGCATAGGAAACCCGAAAAGTAAGCTGGAGACGTTGGGAAGCCGGGAGAAGTTGAACGCGGAGTGCCTGAACACCGAAAGGCGGTGAGAAAGACGGGGAAATTAGAATGCGAGCCTGCTTACAAGCGAGGCTCCTGCAATGCTTCCGCTGACCGATGAATATTTATTTGGATAACTAAAAAGAACCAAGAAGAAGACAAAGTCCAACTGTTGTTGGCAGAGACGACACGTGCACGCAAACTGGCGAACGATGCCAGGATGAATCCGGCGTACCCGTTCCAGGCGAGAGGTAATTATGCAAGCAAGAAAACTCGTGCAGTCATTTCTTTCTCTCTTTTTCTTTTGCGCCTTGCTTTACATTACGGCAAACCGACTTACTTTAATCAACAAGTCAAGAATACATCCGACTGGAAAAAGCCAATGACCTTCGCCAGAGCTGCAGGAAAGAAACTCCGCTTCAATATAATTTTGAAATGAAACGCTCCGTCATGCAAAGGCATAGAAAATGTTATCGTTTCTATTTAGTGCACCTTTAGCACCTTCCCACGCTCTAAAACAGCGTTCCCATGTGCCTTCTTGTGTGCGTTAGTAGTTTCGCGCTATATATCAGCGAACCTATATATATATATATATATATATATATATATATATATATATATATATATATATATATATATATATATATATATATATATATATATATATATATGCGAACCTCCAACTTTTGGCCGATCGAAGGAAAACTGCACGGCTTAACTTTTTCCGCCTTTTATACTTTTCCAGATCAGGATTACATGCACCAGATTACATAACACAGGACACAACCAGGGCTTCACGTCATAAACGTAGTCGTAGCATTACACCTATATTTGCACGCACTAACATTTACAAGTATTCATTTTTCCCGAGAACTGTCTCTGATTGGAATGCTCTGCCCCATGATTCCCCTATGCTCGACACGCCGAGATGAACTATTCCCTTTTCTTGTCGCTTAAGTCTGCTTCTTTGCCTGTATTTGTCCCTTGTTTTTCACGAATTTTTAATGTACATGAATTTTGTTCTGCAGTGAATGTATACTGCAGCGGAAGTGTATGTATGTAGAAGAATTTTGAACTGCATTGCCCTCTCCTGCATGAACCATACTTGGTCCGCAGTATGTGATAAATAAATAAATAAATAAATAAATAAAAATATCGAAGTTAAAGAAGACGGCGGCCCAGGCGGCTTTCTTTTTTTGTGAACAGACACTTGGTGCAAGCGGCAAAGTCCGGTCTCCCAAAGGCGACGTGTTGCGACATGGACTTCAGCGAGAGGTGGCACAAAAGAGGCAGTCATTGCCAGGACTTCGGGCCGGCGCGAAGAGGTTAGCTGTTCCGCTACTATACGTCGGCAGGGTATACAAGACGGCGGGCGGAGAAGGCGCGCACAGAGGTGCCCTATACGTGCTCGTCCAGGACAGAGAAGGAGGCGCTCCATCGTCGCACTTTGGGGCGAAGACGCCACCGCTTTGCTATTCCGAGACGCGACTCCCCGGCCAGCCGCGGCTCGAAGGCTGGCGGCAAAAAATAGGGAGCCGCCGCGAAGAAGCCCGGTAATTTTAGCGGCCCGGGCGCAAATGCTCGCTCGTTTTCACTACAGAAAGAGAGGCCCGTGCATTCTGGCATTGTGGTTTTTTTCACAGACGAACGAACGCTATATACACAGACGGACGCCGTATACTCGGAAGCGATGCGATCTGCGAGCCCACATTATTTGGGGAGTGAGAGAGATGTGTGTGATTTGGGAAGCCAAAACTCTTGAACTGTGGAACGCCTGAGCTGAAACGCGAAAACTTACGACTGAGTGATGCACGTACTTTAGTTTCCAGCGCCTAAAGTTAGTACCGCATCAGCGCAAAATCCTACTCCTCGAATACTTACATCAGCGACAATATATATATATATATATATATATATATATTATATATATATATATATATATATATATATATATATATTATATATATATATATATATCGGACCCTGTTCACGGCGAGTTATCTTTTCATCCACTTTTCTTTCTTTTCATTTACATTACAATTGGCCTAACAACTTCCCCTATACCTTCCTTGGCATCATTGTCTGTTAGGTCTCATGAATATTGTGTAAAAACACGAAAAACGAGCCCTTAAGTATGCACTTGTTTCTCTTATATATATATATAATATATATATATATAATATATATATATATATATTTATAGTACCATTCATACCTTTACGCAACTATGCTTTAGGACTGGCTGTCGCTGTAGTTTGGTCATGCATATTAACCGCGGTAGCCTAGCGCACGGTGTAAGATACAAAAATAGTTCGTACCTTACACCATGGCCGAGCGAAAATGAGTACGCAGAACCGAGACGGAGAGCACGCGTAGAACCATTGATAGTTGAATTAGAGGAATGGTTTCGGATCACTATTCTGCTCGGGGAGGGGGAGTGCATGAATGAAACGTGGACGGTAAGAACATAACACGCGAAAACTGATACCAGGAACCACCATTTTCAACCAGCGCTTGCAGTCACCTCTCTGAATTTTTTTCTTACTTTGCTATATCGTATATCTACGTAAAGTTAATCAACCTCCACCGCGCAGCACACCTTCTCGCCCCACCTACAGCATCGTAGTTGTAGTAACCCACAATTTGATTGATTAATGATTTGATTGATATGTGGGGTTCAACGTCCCAAAACCACGATATGATTATGAGAGACGCCGTAGTGGAGGGCTCTGGAAATTTCGACCACCTGGGGTTCTTTGACGTGCACCCAAATCTGAGCACACGAGCCTCGAGCATTTACGCCTCCATCGGAAATGCAGCCGCCGCAAGCCGGGATTCGATCCAGCGACCTGCGGGTCAGCAGCCGAGTTCCATTAGCCACTAGACTACCGCGACGGGGTGTAGTAACCCACAATTTAAACTTCTTCAGTACAATCGTGCAATAAAAAGGCTGCAACTAGTGGTCGAAGTACGTGGCAAGAACAGAATAACGCTATCACGTTGAAGTCTCAAAGACGAAGCTCATGGATTCCCCCCCCCCCACCATTTTTTTAGCACGCAAAGCCCTGAATGTAATACTCTTAGAGTGACAACTTTTGGAAAGCTGTAAGGATGCTACACAACAAAATGATAATTGGTACATGGTGGGTATACCCCGCGACTGTACTTGCATGCAGTAGTCGCCTTAAACGAGTTTACAACTGGCTCTATGACGACACGTGTGCAAAGATATAGATAACAGCTTCGAAACCGACTGATCAGGCAAGAAGTGCGATCACTCACTTCCAGAAGAGAGCACCGAGACGGAAGACACGCTTCCTTCGCCACAACGTCCACGTGCGACGCAGAACGAAGGTATCGTTTTTCCTCGGTATCCAACGGGGCACAACGGAGCAAAATATTAGACTCGCTGTATACGCGCGGAGCCACTTTTTGTACGAACGACACACACGCTGGGGAAACTGTGACGTTTCTGCTTACGTTGCGCTCACGTCAAACTCGACGTCGCTTAGTACTACGTCATCTCTCAAGTCCCGCGATGAGCCTTGCGCACAGGTTGAGCCCCTCTCAGACTCCCGTTGCACTTATATACACCGCCTCGCTATCTCTATAGACGTCGTTACTTTATTAACGCTGTACAATATTGGGCCCAATAAAAGGGAAAAAAAACAACCTCCGCATCGCACAACGAGGCAAACACGACGGAAGATACACCTCGTAAAGCATAAAGATATAACTGCAATGTTTGGCGGTGAATAGACTACGCCAAACTTGACTGAAACAGTGACGACAACCTTATAACGTTACGTGTATGTGCTACGAGGCTGAAATTGTCGAATATAAATACCCGTAGCTACTTTTCGCCACTGAACTGAAGCGGGATTGCGTCATAATCCTGTCCCGACCGTCGGTAAACGTAACATCTGACGTCGAAAGTGCAAAGGAGACAAAGAGCATTGTAGACCTGCCGCTGCCGTGTATCAGGCGTATAGACGACGCACTGTGCGAACTGTATAGTTCTCACGCCTCTATGACGTCACGCCCGGAAGTGCGCGGAACAGTGGGAATCGTTGTTTGTAACCACGACAGGGCGGGAACCCGCGCCTGCACGGCTTTCCAAGCTACGCAGATGAAAGCCAAGCGCACGCGGTCTGCGTTAAATATAGAAGGCGCGCACTACGGGCGCAAGTGGAATCGGCTATCTGAACCAAAACAGCTGCATTATTTCCCTGCCTCGCTGAACCGAGGGGAAAAGAAGTACAATAGGAAACTTACCAAAGAACGTCCGAAAAAAAAAGTCCGCATTCTTCTCATAAATAACCGAGCCAACTGTTTGACGGCTTGAAAATACATTGTTGTTAGAGCCTAAATGAATAACGAATAGAAATAATGAAGCGAGGCTATATATTGGTAGAACACACACACACACACGCACACACACACACACACACACACACACACACACACACATATATATATATATATATATATATATATATATATATATATATATATATATATATATATATATATATATATATATATACGAGAGACTATTAATCAGCTGCCCGCTCATAATAAGTTCACGTGCTACGTCACGCCAAACATGCGCATAAAAGAGTGTTTTCACACTCGTCGCTTGGCTTATAGATGGCGCTGACTGTCACTCCTACTTCTAAATTCACATATAAACCCAAAAAAAGTAGATGGAGGGAAGGCCGCTGTGGTAGCTCAGCGGTTAGAGCATCGAACGCGTTATTCGAAGGTCGTAGGTTCGATTCCTGCTCACGGCTGGTTATTTTTTCATCCACTTTTCTTTATTCTTATTTACATTCCATTGGTTCTGATAACTTCCCCTGTACATTGCTTGGCATTACTGTGTGTTACATCTCATTATTATTGTGTTAAAACACGGAAAAACGAGCCCGTAGGTGTACACTTCTTTCCCTTATTATATATATATATATATATATATATATATATATATATATATATATATATATATATATATATAGTCAATGAACATTGTTCAATGTTGGCTGGGAAACAAGTATACGCTCAAATTCAGCGTGAACTCCGGTGCCAGTAGAAGCGCGTAGAGGAGGTCCAGTCTCTATTTTTCTCATCATAACTCTCGCGACGACTGTTACGCCACCGACACGACGAAAATCTACTGTTAAGTAAGTTGCAAATACCAAGAAATGACATCGAACTATAACTACGTTACTTCTGAAACTACGAGCATAGTAACTCTTAATGCAACGGTAACTCTTAATGCAACCTTTAAGGCCACAATTTATATTTGATAAACTTATAAGAAACCACAGGTACAAGCTTTCCGTGACCCTCTACACTCACTTGAGGAGACACCGACAACGTTTCTCTTTTTGCGAACACGTAGTCAAACACCGCACACGACCACAAATTGAAAAAAAAAAAAAAACGTTGAATACCTAATCAAACGCCAAATTTGACTGTTGGCTTCCACGCGTCAGCGACATCGGGGATGAGTCATGAAAAAAATAATCACGTCACGAAGTCCCCGTATGACGTCATTATGACGTCCCACTGACATCGCGCGACGTAGCGTCACATGACGACGCCCTCAGACGACATCTCTGCTTGGTCAAAGGTGCTCCGATCACGGAGGCATGGTAAAACCAGGCGGAGGTGCCTCCAATCTCGGAGACAGTGCAAATAAAAAAAAACGTTAGTTGCAGAAAGCTTCCACAGGGTGACAGGGCCGCCTCAATTCATCTGAAGCCCAATAAATCGGCCGAGTGGCATATAATTTCCTAAAATTACCTAGAGGGGACTCTGGCACTGTGATCATTCAGCGACCGTGGGAATTATGGGTACTGCACACACATGCATACTTGCGCGCCTCGAATAAAACGAAATCGCCCTTGTGGCTTCGTTTATTACTGAGTTTCGGTTTTATTTCGAAGAAGAAAAAAAAACGAACCCTTTTGAACCTTGTGGCCCGATTATAAACGGTAAGCATAAAATATTAAGGTGGTGAAGCGCAACTGCTGAACGTTTGCTGATTTTTGTTTCGTGACAAAACAGTTTCAGGCCACGTGAACCCAAACGGAGCCTTAAGTACGAAGATTAGTCAAGTCCGTGTACTACCCACCATTCCATGCTCGCTAAAGCACCTGACGTTGCAGCTCCTATAGACACTAGCGCCAGAGTTCCCTCTAGTGTATTTATAGGAAACTCAACGATGGCTTTTACCTTCGGTCGCGATTCTGGCTACTTCTGGTGTGAAGGGTCTGTCAATAGATCAATGCCATCACTGTGACCCTGCAGAAGTGTCTCTTTAACTTTAGTCCATCCATTGTTTCTTGCACAATGTACTTATTTAACTTGTTTTTATGGTCTGTGAAGCGTACTTTAAAAGCACACCACACTCGTTTTCATCCATAGGGCGGCGATATTGCTCGGAAAGGCTGGAAGGTGCTGACGAACTAAAGCACTTTCCTTTCTCTTTTTCGTACAGACTCTTTCGTTGTCTCCCTGAAGTCTGCACTCGGTCGACAGATATGTGGGACGAACGATACAAAATAATCTTGACGCAGAAGAAAGAAGTTGCGTTTGTAGCAAGCACAGTTCCAAGTTTCTGGCTGTGCGCCTCCCTGTATACCTTCGTCGGATCTCTGCGATAATTAAAACAACGAACAGCACACCAGCTCAACCAAAAACTATGCTTAAGAAATAGTTCTAATACGTCGGATCATACGTGCAAACCTCACCATATGATAACGAGACCCGCGTTTGAGGAGGGCTCCCGAAATTTCGAACATCTGGTCCTCTTCTTTAACGCGCACTGACATCGCACACCACACGGGCCTCCGTAATTTGGCCCTCTACGGAATGCGGCCGCCACGGTACTCGGAGTCAGAGGCCGAGCACCGTATAACTATGCAGTACCGTTCCGAGGCAGACGGCTTATGAAATAGCTCCTTCGCTCATTCACGCTCACGTGGCGTCTCTTCTAAACGATACCACACAGTACTAACCGTAGTTTAGTATCACTTACAAGATACGGCACAACAAGAGTAGATATACAAAACAGTGAGGGTTGCGTATCGCAAGTCTTGAGCTTCGTCATGACACAACTTCTTCCAAAAACACGGAGTTGAACCGCTGAACGGTGAAATAGAAGTGTGTGTGTGTTTTGTGGGGTGGGTGGGTCGCGTAGTAGGTACGAGGAGCTTCTTTACTCTCTTTGAGGTGTATATGAGGTGTACGCAGTCCATGATGCGGCGACGTTAACTGAATGCGACAAAACCGCCGGTGTTAACGAGGCCATCTGTCGCGAAAGTCAGTCGAGACCCCAAGCCTTCCCTTCTGCGTAGACCGCGCAGCCCCGAAATTCGTTCGCGTAAGCGTATGTACAACGCGCTTATCTCTACAGAAACATCTGCCCGCGTTTAATGCGCGCCGTCGTTTCGCACGGGACTACCCCATACCGCAATTGCGTCGCATTGCTTGTGGCGGCATGTGCAGGCGCAGCCAACAGATCGCGTCGACAGTTCTCACCTCGCCCCGCGCGAACTCGTCGCGCTGTTAAATGTTGCGTATAGCCCGTACCGGCGTCGGCAGCGACCTTTCGCAGCCCCTCCCCCTTTTTTTCCTCCTCAATCTCTTACAGACTACTTCTCAATCGCCTCCTCCTCACTCGCCAGCAACGCACGCGCCTTCGCGATTCCGCCGCCTTCTAAGTACGGATTCGCTCGCAGGATTTCAAGCTGGACGGTTGTGCCCTCGCGATCTCCGACTTCAGCGTAGCTCCCGCCGACTGGTTCGCCCTCCGCGGTCTCCTGACGCCGTGTAGCTCTCGCATTGTGGCACCCCGCCCTTGGATTGCTTCGACCGGATCCCCACTTTCCTATCTCCTTCTTTTTTCATCTCGTTGGCTGTCTTCTTCTGCTTCTACTTTCCTTCTATTCTTTTTATCCCTCCTTCCCCCCACCCCTATAAGGCACTGCGCCGTGTCGCCTGAAGGCAGACAGAAATTAGGTGCCTTTTTCCTCTTCATTCTAATCACTACCACCACCTTCTAAGTACAGCTCCTGCGGCACGCGAGGTCTGTCGGCGACAGCATCGATTACACATACGTTGCAGGTTTCCAATGCCGCCCGCACCTGAAGGATCTGTAGTGTGTCAGGCGCTGCCCGCTTTTGGATATCGTTTCGCGTTTCCGCCTTGTTCACGTAAACGATGTCTATTACTTCCTTTCTTTGTTTGCTTCATTTCTTGACGACATTACGGTGCGGTGAGCTACTTCGTCACCTACACAACGAGTCCTTGTTCTAGGAAAAAAAAAAGAACTTTCCTTGCATATGCCGATTTTCGTTAGCAAAGCCTTAATCGCGAGCAGGAAGGAAGCGTGAAGGAAGTTAATCGCAGTGGTCTCTTAGCGTTCACCTGCTATCATGCCACAATCAATATTACCACTCCTCCCTATCCTCGCATTTTCAGCGTTGTTATATTCGCATTCTTTTCGCTGTACTTGTCGAGCTCTGCTTTTTTTTAATCTGTAGTGTCATAAAACAGTAGAGAGACCCACTGTGCGAGAGAGGTAATGGTCGACATCGACGGAATAATGAATGGACAGGCTCCAGAGTGGATATGCGCCCTATTGATAATGAAACAAACAAACAAACAAACAAACAGGCTCCAGTCTGACACCCGCCACTGTTTCTACGCATCATCATCATCAGCAGCAGCAGCAGCAGCAGCAGCAGCAGCAGCAGCAGCAGCAGCAGCAGCAGCAGCAGCAGCAGCAGCAGCAGCCTGACTGGCCAAATGGCTGGCCAAACGCCTCTCCCATGTTTCGCCAATATGAATGTACCAATGAACTTGCTTCTACATGCGCATATAAGCAAACATGTGTTTTTTGTCGGAGCATTATAGGTATTGGTGCTGGGACCTAATGCATATCAACCACAGACCCGCGGTATTTTTATACAGAAATGCGGCTATCAAGTAAAGGGACGCTCGCCGAATGCGCGTTTTAACTTATCCCAGCTTCTTGCGCAAATTTTACACTATAGAGAGCATGCGTGCAGGAAGCACGCAAGCGGCGTATACTGTAGTGACAGGGACACAGCCGGAGGACCAACATCTTTAACGCTTTAGCATCTAAGGTTCATAAGAAAACTACGTATTTCTAAATGGAAGTGCCGTATGCATTGGACACTTCGGGAGGTTCTACCGGAAGAACGAGACGGCAGCAGTGGAGTCCACATTACTCTTTGTCCCTCTTAAGGGCACTAGAAATACTCTCTACCAATTCATTGTTATTCTATGAGTGAATTAATCTGTTTGTCCTGGTAGCCGCAGTCTGAATACCATCAAGCTCCCTCCGTGGCTGCCCGCTCGTGAAATAGGTTTGTCTGCAGACATTTTCTACGAATCAATATCCCGTGGGAGACCGAGTCGGACAACACGTTACGATTATATTAAACGGCAAAGCTGTCGTGGCTCGCCGTAGTTAAATGTGCGACGTCACTGAAGTACTCCACATGTCGGCATGTGCCACTGGAATCGGGTGAGCCCCTGAAGCATGTACAGCAGGTGCGGGCGTCAAACGAAAACGAGCACGCGAGAAAGAGAGGGAACGAAAGAAAGACAGAAAATGAAAAGAAAGAGAGACAGTAATAGAGAGTTAAGCAAAGAAATTCAAAGAAAGACGAAGATGAAGGAAAAAAAAGGGGGATAGAGGCGTAGAAAGGTAAAAAAAAACAGAAAATATAGACAAAAGAAACAGATAGAAAAAAGTGATAGAAATAAAATGGAAGAAAAAAAAGAGAAATATATTGGAAGTAAATACAAAGACAGAGAAAGCCACAAAAACATAGAAAGAAATAAAAAGAAATACACCCGAAAAAGAGATATGAAATAACAGAGAGCCAGAAAGAGAGAAGAAAAAAGGGAAACGATGTAGGCCACCCAGGCGCACGCTTTCCTCAAGCTTGGCGCCGCTAGTGCAAAGCTGTCATAATTTTGTTTTTTCGAAACAATATCGGGGCTTCCCCCCCCACACACACTTTTTTTTAGTTTCGGTGAAATCAGAATACAAGGTAAATCATTCGTTAATTATATATAGCCAATACTATACAAGAATGATAGTACGTTTGCAATCGCGACCAGCAGAGGCATCAGCTGTTGCAAGAACTGCTATAACGCACAAACAATGCTCCGTGAAAAGCAAGCGCCGTTTTCATATCTCTATTAAACACACACACACAAACACACACACACACACACACACACACACACGCGCGTACGCCACTTCAGTTTTTCTTTCTCTTTCCCTATCTCTTTCGCTGTGAGTAATACGTTCATTGGCAAATAAAACTCGGGCTCTTCAAATATATTCTCACAAAGTCACAGTATTTGCCATTAACACGCAGGCACCACAATACCAACAACTGGCCCAATCGAGGCAGATAGGAAAAAGAAGAAAACTGAGAAGAAGGAAAGATTGGTCCAGATGGGAGGCGCCACAGGCAAGAATTGCAGGAATGATTGTTAACAACATTGCATGGCAGACAGTGCTGTTGGCCGAGCTCGTAATTAAAAAAAAAAAAGGTTTTGTCGTTGTGTTCCTCGACACAGGAGCACGGGACGAGAGCGTGCAAGGCGCGGACACAAGGAACGCGTCCTTGGAGGAGGAGGCCACGGAAAAGGATTCGCCTCCACTGTCCCAATATCTTTTCTCCGGACTCGACGCCAATCGCAACCACCCGTGGCTCAGGCCGCGAGTCTGGGATGTCGCGACGTCTGGCTTGCGGAAGGCACACAAAAGACGCTTCCTCGACGCCCGAGCACACACAAGCTTCACAGCCAAGGAAGTCAAAGATAACGAAACGACTGGAATAGAATAAAATAAAGAAATAAAGTGTAATAATAACCGCGCAGGCGGGAGTTGGCACTGGCCTCACCAGCTCGCTCGCGACTTCGAAACCAGGTGCCGTTGCTCGGAATGGTTTCCGGCCTAGTTTACTGCTAGTTTACAACGCTTCCCACCTGACGACCAAGTCTCGCAAACTCAACTATTTTTTAACCTGTTTTCCTCGCTGTTTTCGCGCTGTTCGATCAGATTCGAACTAGAAAACCACCAACTCAGCAAGCTTTGCAGAGTTGTTTTATTTCCAAAATTTTGTGTGCCATATTAAACAAGTGAAGGTTGAGTTTGAATCTGTTATTTTTTATATTGTATTTACGTACGAAAAAAAAACAAAAGTGGGTAGTCTACGTTATAGCCGGCTATCCGATCATCATTAAATTAATAGTGAAGAAACGTACAAAAAAAGCAATTGTGCGATGCGGGAATCCATATATGGCACCATGAGTGACCTCTAAGCAATTTAATATTCATATAATTATATTATTAATTATATTAGCAATATTAATAATAAAGAGCACCAGTGACCGAAAATCCGGTTAAACTAGCAAGTATCAGTGGCTTCTGCAAACCTTGTAACGAGGGGTAATCCTCCCGATGACGTCTAATATCTCGCACAGCAATAACAGCGCAGCGTGTAATATACATACCAGAAATGCCACGACAAAGAGTTATTTTTCACAAACTTATGCATTCACCACTACTTTCTTATACGCGAAGACACACTTAAAATCCCCAGGAAGGACCTCAGTACTCTCATCATTCAGTCCAATTCTTTGTCAGAATTTTCACCCATTCTTGATGACTGAAACATAATTGGCTATTTTCGTAGCGACTGTGGGTATTATATCTGTGTTTTCTGATCCTGTTTTATTTGTATACCTTTCTTCGTTGAACGAGTGATCCCGTATGCGTTTTTCTGGTGTTTTTTTTTTTTACTGTGACGTTTGAAAGTACATTGAGTGACATTACGTTGTACTTTCTTTCCTGTACTGTATTCCACCCTGCTGAACCCACCCAGGTAAGGGTTGCAGTGCCAATAAAAAAATAAAAAATACGAGTCTCACAGTTCCTCATGCATTCGCTTAAAACTACTCAAAGACAAAAGCCATGTCCTTCTCCTTCTCTCTCTCTCACCCTCGCCAGCTTTTTGCACTCAACATTATTTTGCACAAACTTCGGGATCAGGCGCATCGTAATCTTCCTGCAACCCATGCAATTTTTTCCGTTCATCCGTGACCGGCTCATCTCTGACCAAGCAACTAAGTCATACGATGACGTCGTCATCACGTGGCTTCACGTCAGTAACGCCACTGCGACGTCATGATGAGGTCGTACGGTGACGTCATCACGTTTGATGATGCAATCACGCTTGACGCGTCACATACAATGGCGACACTACATGGCCTAATCTCGTGACACCACGCTGTGACATCACGATCACGTCATATGGCGACGACACCACGTTATGGAGACCACTAGCGTTTCTCGTCTCGACGCCGCCACGAACGCTCAAATTTTGCGTTTGATGAGGCATTCAACACTTTTCGCTTAGAAAGATCGACGTCACAGTGAAAACGTCGAGGAGTCAAATATACGGTCCGGCGTTTATACGCACTGCGGTGAACAGGCTTCACCCGGACCACTTCTAAAGGAAACTATAGAACGAGCAGACAAAAGGAGACACCCAGACCACTTCGTGTTACACGCGAGCCGTATATAGGCCGACGAGGCCCCTTCCGACTCGGCAAACTTCGGTCGCTTCGCCGCGGCATGCGACAAAACGGGACATTTTTTGTGGTTGTGTTTGTGTGAGCCATCGAATGTACATGTTCTTTCAACGTCATCTCATATCCATGTTCATGTAAATGACGTCTGTTTTGTCATCATCGTTAGAGTATGTCTAAGAAGGAAATGTTCTGTTGAGTGTTATTGACGTTTGTGGAATAAATTTTTTCTAAACAAAACGGGACAGCGATGCCTGAAATGAGCTAAGGCAACTTGCCCGTAACCGCACACACGCACGCGCGCGGACGCGGCCACACAAACAAACAGGCGCGCACGCGAGAGGTGACCCCGTGGCCTTCCAGAGATTTTCGGTGCCGCCGCCCCAAAGCCGTGGCGGCCGTGCGCGTTGTTTGCGCAGGCAAATTGGAAGCTGGGATTCGCCCACGGCGTCCCCGTTCGCAAAAAACTGTTGCTTCACCGCGCCTCCTACTCCGGCACCTCTGATAAATTTGTCGCCATTTCTTTCTCTCTTTCGTAGTTCCATGCGTATAATATTGTTGCTTGTTTTAGGGTATACAACGCAATTAACTATCGATCTCCGAGTCGTATCGGTGACTCTGCCACTACGGAGGCGTTTTTTTTTTCTTCTTTTGTTAGGAAGGTGCCGGTCCACACACATATTCCTACGCTCTAAACAACCGCATGTGCGTAACGTTTGCTAGTTGTTGATTATTACTTGAATGACAGCGTTTGTGTTGAGGCAGAAGAACACGAGTTAACAGAAGCCGTAACAGTTGTTGCTGTTCGGTTGCAGTTCCGCTGCCATTGCATTGCAGTTGCATAGCCGCTGAGTTGAAATTCAGCGCCTGGGCTTGTGGTTTGCCTCATTTTGTCTTATCCTGCTTCAACAAAGCCCTGTCCTTGGAGAAAGAATTAGCCACTTGGCGCAACCAGAAAAGGAGCGCGAAACTAAAAAAAAAACTACATAAACTACACCGCCACAAGCAACGTTTATAGAACCTGCAGCGTTCTATAAACGTTGACCGCAAGCGAGTGCTGACCGCTTGTTATGTTCCTCATGGCAATGCGCAGCTTCGACTATGGCGGGGGAATCCGATACGCGCGCATGTCGAAATGAGATGCCTCAGTTAACGCGTCGGGGTTCACTCGGGCTATGCTTGCCGCACTGAAGCGTACGGTAAGCCGTGGCGAACGTACGAGGGTTGCCCGTATCGGCGTGTCATGCGCGCTTTGTAGACGCCTCATCAAACGCGAAAGCCAACCACCACCGACGTCGGCCAGATTTTGTGACGTCATCTCATGACGTCATCGTGTCTTCATTATGGCGCCATGAGGACGTCACACGACGTGATGCCGAACGATGGAGCCGTCACATGAGATCGTAGCTAGGCCAAAAGCTCCGTTACGTGTAGAAAACTTCTGAAGATGGGTGGGAGAGGATCGATTGATCTCCTCAGAAGAAGAAAAAAAAGAAGAGGAGGATGAATTTCGTCCTCCAGTCGTCTTATGCGAATACATAAGCGGCTTTGTGAGGTTTGTTTGTTTGTTTCTTCGTTTGTTTGTTTATCAGAACTGCATGGCGTTCATGAGCACTTGTGCCCATGCTATACTGGAGCAAGGTGGACATCTGGAACAAGGTGGACATACTGGAGCATCGCCTCCGAATATCGTGCCAGGACGTCATGTTTAAACAGAAAGGCGTTGTAAATGCGGCTTCGTTGGATTGATTGGCTGGCCTATAAGGTTTGGCGTACCAAAGCCACTAACTAAGGTTATGAGCGACGCCGTAGTGGAGGCTTCTGGGTATGTTCCACCACGTCGTCATACACTGTTTTGTGATAAAGACATTGTATACAGCTAGAAAAGTCTATGAATCGAGGAAGTCCAAGGGAAAAATTATTGGCTATTGTGCCTCGATGCTGACTTTTTTTTCATTATTAGTTATCGTGTAACCAACAGTTATGGCACGTCAAGATTTACAGTAATATATGCCGACAGCGTGCATTGTATATTTGAACAACGATAAAACTGGAATTGTTTGTAGTCACAAGCCCAACGTGAATAAAGTAATTTGAACGAACACTAAAGTTATTTCAACCAATCAATAATGCCAAACTGTCTCTACGACCACTCCCCCCCCCCCCCTTCCATGAAAAAATCAACGTATGTAATCGATGAGTACATTGCGTTGTAACATATATTTACTAGATAACGTGCAGGCGTGCTAACCGCTGAAGACAGACAAGACAAAACGATGCGCAGACAGTGTCTATAGACATAATTTACCAATGCGCAAAGCTCTTCTACAAAGCCAAAAGTAAATTAAGTTTACCATCAGCCATCGACGAAAAAGGCAGAATAGCGAATAGCTTCTAGTTGCAAACAGCCAGACAGCTTTGATAATAAACGCCCTGACTGTGGAGTCGGAACTCATTTATCCATTCCAATCCACTGCCCGCATTTAAAGCAAAACTGGCCCGTAGAAGTCACCTTTCCTTTTCGCGTAAACATACCTTAGAAAAGGTCGTAATATTAACACAAAGAAAGAAGCCCGCTGTCTCTCTGTAAGCTTTTACGAGCGTTTGGTTGATATGTAACCGAACGTCATGGATGACATTTTCGACAAAAACAATGCTCGATGCAAGAAAAACAAGTTTTTTACGCTTTCATCCTTACGCGTTGTCCTATATATAGTTGCGCAACGAGACTTTTTTTTTGTTTGTTTTTACGACACGTAGTTGCGTGCAGAGCTTAACCGCACGGCATCGCAAAAAGGTCATCTTGTGTGCAAAAGGAACAACGTCACTCCGGAAAGAACGTTGATGACGTCGAAATAAAAAAAAAAGAAAGGGTTCCACGCTAAGATTCAGCTGGTGCGTAATCGCATACCTATGAAGAGACGACGACACAAACTAGTACGTCAGCTTGAGAAAAAACGAAAATAGAACGATTAAAAAAACACATTCTTCTTTTAACCTTCGCTATTGTTTCGTACTATAACCAAGCTCTTCCGTAAAAAGAAAGGCTTAAACAAAGTGTTCGAGCTCGAGTGCCAGAGGCTTCTTGAGACGTTCCCAGCATCGGTATAGCGGCACAAAAAAGACAAATATCATTAGAGTATAATATCAAAGATTGAGCTCTTTCTATTCGCTGTTCGGTTCATTGAAATGAAATGATTCACGATTTCTTTTTGTTCCCTTGGTATTACCTCTTCAGACTTTGAGTTTCAGTCTCTAAATCCGACTGCTCAGTCGCATTCCATTCTTCCTTGTCGGCATAAATGTGTGATGGTATCATTGCAATTATCTTCTAAGACTATCATCCTTTTTCTTACGCCAGATCCAGCCACCTGATTATTTGGGACTATCCTCCCTGGTGCTGTGACTGCACTTAGTAGCAAGAAGAAGAAAAAAGAGACAGCACCGAGCATCTGGCTAGTTTGGTTCTGCTTTTTCCGCTTCTAAGTATACCATCACGGCGGGACCTTACAAACTCACCCACGTTTCTGATATAAACATCCTTCACGGAAGCACGCTACAGTTGAGAATTTCCGTCCTAAGAGTCGCCGCTATCACGAGAAACACCACTTCACGGTCGCATCCAATCACCAGCGTGCTGCGCTGGGCCGCAGCTCACCTTGGCTCGGTCTCCTTCCGATCCGCCATGAACGACGCTCAAGATTCACGCCGGCAGGATGGCTCGGCGCGCCGCACGCATGGTCGTAGACGTACCCAAAGCACGTAGGCGATTCACGGCTACTACTGCAGCCACTGCTGCTAGCACCACACCACTTGTTCTTCCTTTCTTTGAGGGGTCGCAGTATCCGGTTTAACGAAGGAACAGACCAGGGCGCGCGTACGTTATCCTTCTGCACCGACGGACTCTCCCAGGATAGACGCAGGCAAAGACCACGAACTCGATGACGGCGAAGACAATGAAGAAGTATCCCGGCGAAACGGAGAACAACAAAAACGAGGCGTCGCGCAGCCCGACAACAGGCCGAGAGAGAAAACGCCGCCGCGAAGGCGATGGTGCAGGCGCTCGGGCCCCGGGTTTAGCACGGACAACAGAGGGCGCGCCAATGAGTAGCGGCGGCTGTGGCTGCAAGGCGGGCGTCCAGAAATGTCTGGCTCAGAGGAAAGTGCGAGAGGGAGCCAGGACACAGCCTCACGGGCAATGGCGGTGATGGAAGAGGAGGAAGAAGATGAGGAAGAGAGGATAGAGCTCGTCGACTTCTCCTTTGAGACGCTCCTTCTCCTTACCCCGGGCGATGCAACGCGAAGAGATGGAGGAAGACGGAGAGTCAGCGATGCAAAAGGCAACGGCTGGGAAAAGAACAGAAGTAGAACCCCGTCGGGTCTGGCCCAGCAGAGGAGGAGGCCCCAAGACAAGGTTAGTATTAAGCAAACGCGAAGAAAAAGGGCGAGGGATAGACTTGCGAAGGGCGCTGCGGAAGAAGGCTTTCGGAACGATGCCGGCGAGGAGGAACGAAGGCTGGAGAGAATACGCCTGGTAAGAGGGCAACGCGGGGAGATATGAGAAAAGCCCCGTCGTGGCAGCATGTTGCGCGAACCGCGGGTAGCGTGCCAACTTTAAAAAGCACATGCGCCGAGAAGGCGAGACAAGCACCACCGCTAGCGTTGGGGCAACGGGCGAGCCATTAGCCGCGGCCGAGGGCATGGAGGCATTGTGGAGGTTCACCTGCTCCCAGCCTCGGCTGCGCGAGGCTTTCGTGATGGGAGACCGACCCGGGCAACCCTTTTGGCACGGTGGTGCAGAGGATGAGGGAGGCGAAGTGACTCTAGGCGGAAGAAGCATCTCGTAAGCTGCACCGGCTTCCTTGCGACAGAGAGAAGGCGCAAGCCTGGAACATCCGAGAGGGGATGGCGAGAAGAAGCTAAAGGTCGTGGAGGACGCGGCGGGCTTGGAATTAGTGAGAGCAGAACGGCGGCGCAGTCAGCGGATGAGTGATGGAAGACAATGAGCATTTCGCCATGTTCGCTCCAGTCCAGTGGCGTCAAAGGTGCCAAATGAGACCTTGTGCAAGATAGTTTGCTGCGCGCGCCTTCCTCATGCTAATGTGCGGGCTGACGTGCCCTTCCGATGGTGGTATAATTGACGCGTGGTGTGCGGCCAGGTACAACGTGACGTGATTGCAAAGCGACCTCCACTACTGAAATGCTGATAGATGTAGTCTCGGTAAGAAAGGAGCACACGACCCTCCCCCAGGAGGCATCATAAAGAGATAACTCTTCAGGCGTGCACCAATTGTGTGGTTCGCTGATGATGTCCCCGATAGGTAGATGGAATGAGCCTTGAGCGCATACATCACGAGACACACCTTGTAGCCATCTTATAAAGCGATTTGTTCGTGCGAATAACGTATGAACAGTCAGGCCCAGTGTCAAATGCACTCAACCAAAGGGGTCACACGTCATCGCGATCATAGTTCAGTGCCTGACTGCGCTCCTATTTTATACCTTCGGTGCACGGTGTCACGCACCGGGAAGGTGTCACCGTATCATTCCTTTGTTAGCATGACCAACCCTTAAAGGCATTTCACATCGTTTCGCTGCAAAATAGCACTGCCGGATAAGGAGCAGCTAATACCAAACAGCACGTCCAGTGAACGTCGAATGCAATCCCTTCCCACGCCATCACAGCACTGTTCGACAGAAGCGCAAAAAGGGTTGGCTCTTAACTTTAGACTGACACACACTTGATTTATCGCAGCCTTTCGTGGTCTGAATGCACACGTCGACCTTCGTAAGATTCACCGCCGTGCGCACTCTTTTCGGCCAAGTGGCAACATCGCCAACACCAGCGGTGGTTAACCCGCGCGGAGGGGCGGCAAGCACCCTTCCTCTTATATTCACACAACGCTCGCGCTGCGCGCGCACAAAACAGCGCCGGCGTTGGAGCTAAACGGGATAAGGCGGGCCATCCATTTCGCGGTTCTTGCCACGGACACACCACGCGCACGCTGCAGCGAAGGACGCAGTGGCCGGGAAC
The DNA here is from genome assembly GCF_013339725.1 of Rhipicephalus microplus. NCBI lineage: Eukaryota > Metazoa > Arthropoda > Arachnida > Ixodida > Ixodidae > Rhipicephalus > Rhipicephalus microplus. The sequence goes on from NC_051171.1 coordinate 135,969,639, forward strand.
TATTCGTCTGGAAGCGTGCCGTCCCATCGGAGAAGACGTGACCGAGGCGGACCGGCCATCCGTCAGCTGGCCGCGGTCCAACCCGCAAGGCCCGAGAGCGACGATTAATCTGGTCGCCTGATCTTTCTCTCTCGGCATTCACCCTTCCGGGCCAGCTGGAAGTAACTAGGAGGAGAGGAAACTGTTTCTCGTTGCACCGGAAGAGCTCGCCAGAGAGGGCTTCCCCCTGGACAGGAAGTGACGCAAGTGTTCGTCTTTGTCGTTTATCTGGATGTCGGGCACCTCAAGCATCGTCAGCGCTGTAGCCGAGAGAGACCGATGAGGCAGAAGGAAGAAGCAGTCGAGAAACGAGGCTATGGTACGAAAACTGTCCACGGTCTGCCTTGTCAGCAGGAACAGTGTTTCCGGTATTTTGTTCTCCCCCGAAGAGACCCGCGTGTTCGCAGCGAGTGAAAAGCACCACGCGAGACGACATCGGTATTAATTGTCTTCTGAGTCGACCAAAGCAAGAATGGGAGACGCAAATTGGTATGTCGTGGCAGTTGGAAGAAAGAGGAGTGCCGCTTAGCGCAACAAAAGAGACGGAAAGAGCCATCGTTTGTATCGGCCGCAAACTGGTGGTTGTGCTACAAGTATATATGCCCGAGTCGAACATGGCATTCTGAATAAAGTGCGTCAGCCAACACAATAAAAAAAGAATTTGCAGCATATGCATATCCACGGAGTGAATGATGATGAGTAGGGCAAAGCGCCCGTCCGTCCGTCCGTCCTTCTGTCTGTCTGTCTGTCTGTCTGTCTGTCTGTCTGTCTGTCTGTCTGTCTGTCTGTCTGTCTGTCTGTCTGTCTGTCTGTCTGTCTGTGACGGACGTACGCTTCGCCCCACTCATCATCATTCACTCCGTGGATATGCTGTGAATTTCTCATTGTACGAAAACCACTAACGCCATCTAGTGATATTTTCAAGTACATATACACACAGCGCCATCTAGTGAGCAATTCTTAAAACTAACTAAAAGTGGCTACTACTACAACATACTACGACTAGGAGGAAGCGACCCACACCCCCTAAGAAGCTTCAGCCCTAAAATAGCCAATCACGGCGAGACTACAGTCTCCATCAGGCCTCCCCACAGTAAAGCTGCAAGGGTTCAGTGAACAGTACTAACAAGACAAATGTAAGCTAAGAGCACGTACTTTCGTTTCTAGCTTCTACAGTTTGGTCATATAATTTTGACTCGAACACTATCATCAGATCCAGCCGTTAGTGGCCATATATGCAGCGACATGACGCGGGTTTCACGAGAGATTGGCCATAGCAGTCTTTATATTTATACAATAAAGAAAAAGAAAGCGATGTCACCGTTGGGTCCGTGAGTGCTGTAGCTCTAGGCCAACGCGAATATTGTAATCGCGGGTCGCAATAACGACTGCACCTTGCAAAACTAGCACGACGTAAAGGTTTTCCTTCAGTCTGGTTGGTAAATTAGCACAAGGAATATAATAGGCGGCCTGTTTCATTATCTGTGCACTAAAACGGCGCGTTGACTGCTGATAAAGCATGAATAACGTAATGTCATTTCTAATGTACAAATTCGGAACATCGAGAATACTGATTTAAGTCAGCGCCTTCATGCTTCTATGTTGAGGTCAGTAACGGCCACCAATTTTACACGACTGCAAGTGACTGCTTGGCAAATGTCTGCCTATACATCCGTTCAGTCCTCTCTCTACCACTTGCCCGCATGTGCTTCGTAACGATGAGTCGTTGGTTCTGATATTTTAACACCCTCTCCATTTAAATACCGAGCGGTGCATTTAAGAGAGCCATAAGATGGGAAGCCACTGCACATTCAGTATTATTAAGGTGAAAGTCTTAGATACCTCGTTAGCATAGATAAGTTAGCATAGGCGTCAACACGAGTGATGCGAAAGATCTTCATCGCGCGGTGAAATCACCATATGATGCCATCCTGACGTCACACGTCACCAAGATTTTTTACGTCCCCATGACTTCATCACATGACATCATAGCTCGGTAAAAGAAGGGCCGATCCCGGAGGCGACGCAAAACAACGTCATGGGCAGAAAACACCTAACGTCTCCGCTCTCAGAGTCAGTGACAAAACGACATTGTACGCAGAAAGCTTCCGAAGGCGGACCACTACAATTGACTGCGACGAAAAAGAAGAAAAAGTGGTTTTCGACTTCGAGTCCTCTTAGGCAAGTGGATAAGGGATCTTGTGACATTTCTTTCTGATGTCTCCACACGCTGAGTCATCATCCAAATCTGCGTCGCTGTCTATCCAGTGCGCGAGTCTCCTGGACTACTTTTATTTTTCTGGCGCTGACTCAAACGTGCTTACCGGCACAACACTTCGACGAAGCCGCGAAGCTGTCGCGAGTTCTGTGAATGGGCGCGCGTCGTCGCACGCTGGTTTGCAGTGTCCGGCGCAATGTTTGTCTAAACCCGCACAGGAAGCGGGGTTCCGGGTACCGCTTTTCTTCAGACGACAAACGTTTGGCACAAAGTTCGGGAGGCGTTCGGCCAACTTTTCAGCTCCCTTTAGCTGATGCAAGCACACGCGTGGGACGTTTTGTGGGAGTGGCAGACGGTGCTCGTCGAAGATCACACCACACACACGCTCTCGTCGGGTCAGACGGCACTCAGACGTTCACACCGGTCGCGATATGCAAGAAGCGTTGGGAACATGGGTGGCGTGGGTGTGTGGGCACGTGTGAAGGAAAGAAAAAAAAGGGGGGGGGGGCGTCGTGAGCCAATCTGTGGGATGCGCCGACAGTGAGGAGCGTCTGAACTCGGGAACGATTGCGAGGTTTAGACGAGAATAGGCGAATGACAGAACGAGCTTCTTGAATGAGGCCTCGCTCGACATTCTACAATGGATTACAAATTGATAGTGAGATGTGTGAGTAGTTTGAGTTGGATAGCGCGTTTACCACAAAATGCTTAAAGTGCTCTTTTTTTTTCTGCCGCCACTGTTCTTCAATTTTAAATATCGTTGCACTCTCTCTCTCTCAGACTATTCTTACTTCTCTGGTGCACCATAGTTACACCCTGTTATGTTTTGTTTCACCTTCTATATAAGACGTGTGGTTCTTTTGTTTTTCAAGAAGATGAGGAGGAAAGAACTTTATTCATAGTCCCGCGAGTAGATGGGGTGGGCGAATGGCCCCGCCTAGGTTACGGCCAGGAGTCCTTGAATCCTGACGGCTTCCTCGGCCCGCTTGACGGCCCACATTTGGCCTTCGAGGACGGGGCTGAGCATATATAGCGGCTGCCCAGCGTGCGCGAAGGCTGTCACCAGAGGCCGCATACTCGTTATAGGCACTAATCCCTCCACCCTCTACATTCCCATAACATATGCTCCGGAGTGGCTCTGGAGTCACAACACTTGCACCTGTCCGTTTTATATATATCAGGATATACAATGTGCGAGAGTGCAGGATTCGGATACGTCCTAGTTTGTAATTGCCGCCGTTCGACAGACTATCTTTTTGTTAATTTTGGGTGAGGGGGCGGGATATGCCCCTCTGTAATCTATAAGTTTTGTAATTTAATTGTATATGGTCATTCTGTCTTCCCACTCCAACTCGTCTGCCACGCCGCATTCACCGGAGGATGCTGGGGCGGCACTTGAGAGGGCAGCTCGGTTGGTGAGCCCTCGAGCTACGTCATGTACAGCCCCGTTGTTGCTGTCCTCCACGATGGCGTGAGCAGGTGTCCATATAATGTATGTATTTCTGGGGCTTGTTCGACACCCTCCATGTAAAATACGTAGTGCCTCCGGGAAGATGCGGCCGTTGGCACAGTTTCTCACTGTCGTTTGAGAGTCACTGACTATCACGGTTGCGTTTGTCTGAGCTACTGCGAGCGCTGTGGCTACCTATTCCGCTGTCTCGGTTCTTGTGGTGCGTAACGTCGCGCATGTCGTACAGCGTTTGTTGCTATCGATTACAGCTCCCGTAAACTCCCGTCTGCGCTTGTATCGAGCAGCGTCTACGAAAACTGCGTCCTTGTCGTTGCCGAACTTTTTTTACATGCGGAGCATGTTATACTATGGGCTAGTCATGCGCCGTCGCCGTCCGCAGCCTCCCCTCCTCCTCCGCCAGCCATCTGTGGATCCCTTCCTCCTCTCAATACAGCGCACGCTGCGCTCGCTGTATACGCTGTTACGTGCGCCAGCTGTATGCTAACGTGTGCATGCGTAGGCCGGGGCCGGCGCTCGCTAGTTAACTCGCTAGCGTCTGCAGAGTCGACGTCATGACGATGTACCTCGCGCCCAACCTATCGCATGCCACCGTGCGTCGACGAAGCCGTGGAAGAATACCTGAAACAACGACCGCAACGACGACCCTTCGTGATAGTTGGCGACTTCAACGTCGACGTCATCAAGGACGAGTGGGTGGTCGACTACATGGAGTCGTGCTACTCGCTGAAACGAGCAACGCACGACGGCAAACATCATCCGACCACGGTTCGCGGGACGTGCATCGACCACGTCTTTGCGAATTTCGACCTTCGACAGCTGCAACCAGACCCACTCACCCTTCCCTTTACGGACCATAAAGCCATCTTGCTCAAAATACCCGAAGCGTCTCATCAATAAACATCGTCTTTCGCAGCATGCGTGCGTGCGTGTTCACTCATAACACACACGCATGTCGCAAATTACAAACCAAATTTATCACAGTTCAACATATATGCTCCACATGCTAACCAGTGTTCCCACTTGGGAAACTGCGGTCACTTTTTTGTATTTGCTTTGTTCTTGTCTCTCGTCTGGCCTTATTGTGTTCGGGGTCCATGTTTTTGGCAAGGGGGGTATCATCATTGTTTCCCTGGTCTCTGTTGGGATGTCCACATTGACGCCGTGTTGTGTGTGATACGTTATGCCTAGTCGCTCTAGGATATATCTTCCTGCTCGGGTCTTAGACAGACGTTCATATTGCGCCGTACGCGGCGCCTCAATGAGCTCATCTATGGTATTGTGCACGCCTAGCTGTAGCAGTTTGTCGGTGCTTGTGCTAACCGGTAGCCCTATGGCTAGTTTGAATATTTTTCGAATGAGGCAGTCTAACTTGATCTTTTCCGCGACTTGCCATTTCAAGTACGGCACTACGTATTCTATTCGGCTAATAACGAATGCCTGTATCAACCTTATCGTGTTTTGCTCCCTCATGCAACTGTGTTTAGTTGCTATCCTTTTTTATGGGTCTCATTATTGGGGCTCAAGAAAAATCCCAGGAGATATATGGGAGGCACGACACCAAAAAAATAAAATAAAATGGAAAATGAAATACTCAAACTTGAAAAAAGCCTCTTCCAAAAGTTACACGAACCCTGGTGTGTTCTATTTTTTTTCCTTTGATTTGCGCTGAGGTTCTGATGTGATGTGGTAAAAGGCCGTACGTGACTTTCGGTCGACGTAGTATAATTGCTTTTCTAGAATAATTTACTCACCACCTCTTTCGTTTGCACGAATAATCACGGGGAGTACGTAAGACGTGGCACACCGGGGCAGGGACAACAACGACGTTATTTCAAGAATAGCTCGAATGGTTCACACTCCCCATCAATAAATACCGCATTCTTCAGAAGAGTGAACGCGAAGGTCAACTAGACACGTTAAAGATCGAATCCATTCCAGTCTGTACGGAACCGCGGGTGTTCGCTTCGGTGCATGCGCGGGTCCTCAGCGTATACGACGTCGACGTCACAACTTCGTGCGAGCAATGTTCTCGAACATACCAGTATTTCGGAAATTCCAGTGCGGAGTATTTCGTAAGAAGCAAAGCGATATTTTATTAGAGCAAAGTTTTCCACTCACAATAAGAACATCACTATTCGAGATACAGCTGCCAAGAGAACTGCTATCGATGTAGCCTATAGCACGCACATCATACAGAGCTGTGATGAACAATAGCTATAATTGATAGGCGATGGGAAAAGTACACACTTGTCTGGAGCGTATCGTATTCACTCGCATTATGCCTGCCCCCCTTGCTGGTGGCTACATGGTGGCAAATGCTGATATCATTTTCCTGGAAGTTTCACCGCACAGCGCAAGCATCAACAAGATGATTGATTGATATGTGGGGTTTAACGTCCCAAAACCACCATACGATTAAAAGAGACGCCGTAGTGGAGGGCTCCGGAAATTTCGACCACCGGGAGTTCTTTAACGTGCACCCAAATCTGAGCACACGAGCCTACAGCATTTCCGCCTCCATCGGAAATGCAGCCGCCGCAGCCGGGATACGAACCCGCGACCTGCGGGTCAGCAGCCGAGTACCTTAGCCACTAGACCACCGTGGCGGGGCCAAGCATCGACAAGGTTCTTAGTTCATAAAATTGTTCCCCCAAATTTACGGCAGTTTTTTTTTTGACGAAAGGGAACACGTTCTTATTATTATTATTATTATTATTATTATTATTATTATTATTATTATTATTATTATTATAACAACACGACGATGCATCCCTCCCAAAAGTCATATGGGACGAGAACATGTGATAAAACTATGGCCTGTGGCATATTAGAAGCTTAATTAATTGCTCTTAATTCTCAAAATTCCGTCCCTGTGGGTCGTCTTGACTGGGCTACATCAGCAGAAACGTTTTCTTGTTCATATGCAATGCTCTCTGTGAGACAGGAAGAATTTCTTGGCTGATAGTATTCCAAATGAAAATTTGGTATCTCAGGTTCCATCTTACGAGTCTATGTACTGCATGTTATTGCAGTACAGCTTGTTTTTTACTGCTATATAAAGTTATAATTCTTCGACTTTCGTTTATGCCCCTATTGCCAGCCTGTTCCCTCCTTATCTTTCGTCTCAATTTCAAAAATTGTTGTCCTTTACTCTAACCGTCCGTTTCAAGGTCTATCCCCCACAGTGAGTAGGCGCTAAAAATAAGAGGCGCACATAAGCAATCCAGGTACGTTCATTCGGTAAAGATTGCACCTTTCTGACTTTCGTCCAGCCCTTTCCAATCGGTAAACTGCCTACGTCCTCACGCCTTCTCGAAGTAAGCCTATTTGTATACGCCACAACAACGTTTCATTCATCTGAGGGGGCATCGCCGGTTTTTCGCTGTTTTCGTATCCATTTCAGTCCGCAAGCGGACTACGCAACTAGCTGGCCCCAGCACTGCCTCAGCCACTCGAGTATTCTGCGATTGAAGGAGGTGAACTGGGTGCGGCTGTTCTTTCGGAGGAGCCCGCCACGATAGGTGGAAGCCAAAGAAAACAGTCCGAGCCGAAAGGAACCCGAAGTGCGCTTGTTAGGGCCGTTATTTCGTCGTCAGGAAGCTCCATCTGCGTGGTGCAATGCGCCGCTTGTTTTTACCGGCGAAAAAGAAAAAAAGACATGGTCCCCGAAAAAAGGCGTCTCGTGTCAGTCACACAGTGACGCTTTGTTTGCGCTTTATCTGGCTCGAGTTCAAATCTCAATAGAACAATAACGAAGAAAAAGAAGAAAAGTGCAGCCAAAAGTGGATTCAACCGATTGCACTTGTGCGCAATAACAGATGCACACGGTGTGATCTGCGATTTGATGAAGAAATCAGAGCGAAACTAGGTTGCTTTTCACCTCCGGCACCTCTGCATATCGTCATACATTGTGTATCTCTCTCGTTTGTGTATATCATCATCAGCTGTGCAACTTTATCGTACAGTAGCTAGAGCTCAGCTAGAAAACAGACTACTCGATGGCAATCTTCTTCTCCTCCTTCTCCTTCTTCTCCTTATTCTCCTTCTTCTCCTTCTCCCTCTTGTTGTTGTTGTTGTTGTTGTTGTTGTTGTTGTTGTTGTTGTTGTTGTTGTTGTTGTTGTTGTTGTTGTTGTTGTTGTTGTTGTTGTTGTTGTTGTTCAATGGTATTGGTGGGTTTTAGCACCGCTTCGTGCGGCACTTTTATCGTTTGGTGTGGCATCTCAGGCTTTCGCCTGAGTGGTGGGGGTGTGGGACGCGCCACGAATTTCGGTGAACGTGAACATTCGATTCCCGGTTAACACCACGGACACACCCATTCACAGGCCTTCCAAACAGCTGCTTTTATCCTCCGTTTCGCACAATCCTTTGGCGGCCTACACACGCCCTCGACACCACGTCAATCAACTCTTTGCGAAACCATGCCCAGACGAAGGAGCACCAGCCGCGCCGCGTCAAACAGCACCCGTATTCGTCCCGTTCAACCACAGTCACGCAATTCTCACCTCCGCGCTTACAACGCGTGCGCGTCTGAAACAGAGAGGCACCGTCAAACGCGGTTGACGCGTTTAGCGTGCTCGCAGAGACTTTTTTTATTTATCTTTTTTTTTGCGTGCTACGCAAGCAGCCCGGCTGCACGCTCGGGCGCAGTCAACGCCTCCCTTGCCAGCGGGAGCAACGGCTGCGTCGACGACGTCGTTCACGACTTGGATGGAATACGTAGAAATCGTGGCGACGGCCGACAGCGAGGTCAGCATCTCTTTCAGCGCACGCGGCCGGGAAGCTATGAACGCCGGGTCATTCAGTGCCCGACGCCGAGCGTCTCTGCGCAAAGCTTCCACGTAACGCCGCCGTCTGCGAGATCGGCGTTAACCTTTCTCCGCGCTTTCTCCGAAAGCAGAGAGGAGTGAGACGTTAGAAAGGGGCGAGCGCGACACATTGAGAGCACGCTCAAACGTCTCCTGCGTGCTGCCTCTGTCCTACTTCCTCTCCTTCGCACAATAGTGACGTCATGACCCAGACAGCACGACGAGGTCGTCGGCTCGAATGTTGTTGCTGTTGCTTACCTGCTACACCGGGGGTAGAGGGGGTTCTTCCATCTTCCTAGCGGAGACAACTGATGCGGAAAAGAGGGAGCAAGACTATAGACAGACTGCGCAAGGAAAGAGATGGCGAGAGTTGGCGGTTATATATAAGCGCCCAGGCAGTTGCTGGGGAGTGGGGGGGGAGGGGGGTCGTCACGAACCTGGTCCTCACCCGTTTCTTCGAATATAGCACGACGCTTTCGTTTGCGTGGTGCGTGATCTCCAACGGGCGTCATTTGCAAGGACAGCATCGCGGTAATGCGAAAGTGCAAACGGGCGGGCGGCAGTCGGTGTTGCATGCGCTGTGAAGACGGCTTTACTAAGCCCGACAAACGACGTCAGAACTCCTATAGTGTTGGAGCCACGCGTAAAGTACTATTACACCTCGTATAAGGCCAGGTAGAACCCGCTTAAAACCTACACGTCTGCAATACGTCGAGCAAGGCCAACAAGGGCGCCTGATTTTACGCCTGAGTACGCGCGAATTTCGAGACGGTGGCTGTAATTTGTGGTATGTTAATGTGACCGGCGACTTACGTGGTGTTACAGCGCCTCCGTCTTTGTCACGATTGATTGATTGATTGATTGATTGATTGATTGATTGATTGATTGATTGATTGTGACATGTGGGGTTTATTGAGTGACATGTGGGGTCCCAAAACCACCATATGATCACGAGAGAGGCCGTAGTGGAGGGCTCCGGAAATTTCGACCACCTGGGGTTCTTTAACGTGCACCCGAATCTGAGCACACGGGCCTACAACATTTCCGCTTCCATCGGAAATGCAGCCGCCACAACCGCGATTCGATCCCGCGACCTGCGTGTCAGCAGCCGAGTACCTTAACCACTAGAACACCGCGGCGGGGCGTCTTTGTTACGATGACGGTAACAATTCGTCTGCGAGCACAGACAGCACTGGCAGTCACCAACATCACAGCAACTGAGTCATCACGTCCTACTCGATTAGAAATTAAGAAATTAGGAGATTGGAAAGTAGTAGCAAGTAGTCCTCTTAAAATAGACGGCCATTTCGACGCCTATAGTATGGTAAGAAGGAACAGGTATAGTGCACAACCACAAAGAAGATATAACATAATGTCTACTTGTGCAGTACCCGCATTCAATTTCCCCCGAAGCGGGATATTTTAAATTACAAAGAAACACGCCTGTACGTTCCCCAATCTAAGCTGGAAATGTTACAAAACGCACTGACGGTAGTCAGTGTTTAACTAAACAGCAATCAGCAGAAGTTGAAGCCTGTTGGCGAATGGTAAGATATGTAGAAAAAAAAACATGACATTACGCCTGAGTTTTGTGGCTGTTACATAGTCATGTAATCATTATGTGGGCAGTCTAAAAGATTTTACAATTATGAAATACAAAGCTGAGCTTGGGGAATGAACATGCGCTTTCGTTTCTGCGTATTTATTTTAACACGCACCACGCTTCTTCCAGGACTGTATACACTACAAACGTGCATTTAGCTTGCAGACATCTCCACATATCCGTCGTATCTATGTCACCAAGAAAAGTCCAGTTCAGGGGTGGGAGCACTGCTAGAGAACGCGGCACAGTGAGGGAAAGAGGAAAGCCTTAACGAGGCATCTATGTAAAGCTGCGCCAACCTTGAAGCGCCTGATATAGAAAGAGAAAATGGGGGAGGGGGAGGAAGAGGTGATGAAGAAAACGGACGTATAAATACGTCATAGGATACTCGAAACGGTAGGCAGACGCCACTGAGCGGATATTGACGCAGTTGCAAAACTGAACGAATTATTAAGCACTAGGCTATTATTAGCACGGGGGCAAGGGATAACCGCAAATACGAAGCAATGCAGCTGAAGCCATCAATGAGCTTTTTTTTTTTTTTCAGGGCGAAAAGATATTTAGTGGCAACGTCTGAGAAAATAAGGCAAGCGGGCCTTTTCGGCAGACGTAATACAATTCCTTGCATACATATAGTTAAACCATTCTAATTCAAAGCATTCTGTGCTGACAGTAAACTGGGTTTCGAGAGTAGTCTTTGGGTAAGTTAAAAAAAAACAATACCGAAATAGAGAAATATTGTGTAGCAATGCAATATAGAACGTACGACCCGTTACAGAAAACTATGATCAAGATGAACGAAATTATTGAACTGTTTCTTCTGAAGAACAATGTAGCTTGTGTGAAGCCAACCATATTGAGTGGTACGATAGCATTTGTTAACACTGGCTAATAGCATAACCCGCCAAGATTCTCAAGCCAATGCTGAGTACACGTTCTTCGAACAATGCAACAAACTCATCATTATCATCAGTCTAACTAAACCACTGCAGGGCAAATGCTTCTCCTATGTTTCGCCGATCGAACCGGTCCTGTGCTTGCAACGTAACAAAATGCATATTCCGCGCGGTAGGACAGTTCTTCCGAGTTAAATCCTCCGCAAACCATTTGCTTACATAGCGTACAACGAATCAAGAAACGTCCGACAGGCATGCTGAGTGACACACGACTCTCTCTCCACATATGTCTTCTCTGGAAGAATACCCATGTTCAAAACCTTTCTAGATTCCTGACACAGGTGCGGACTATCGACAAGAATGTCGCCGAACTTAGGGTTTTCTTCTGTTTTCGCGCGTTTCCCTCGCCCTGTGTCGGTGCTTTTCTACTCGGGCCATACCCGGCGAAAAGGCCTTCCTTTCGCGATCCACTCGCTTGTCTTAGACGGCGAAGCAACTAATCGATGTCGGCGAGCGAGTGGCGGCCTTTCACGCACGCGCTGGAAGCATTGCGGGGCAGCCGCTTCTCTCGGAGCCTACTTTCTTCCTTCATTCACTCTGTCCCCTCCCCCTCCACTCTTTCTCTCTCTCGCCGGTGACCCCCAGCAAAACACTCCGCACCGAACGGTCGCTGGGGCGCACGGGAAGGACAGGAACGCGTTCAACTTTAACCTTTCCTCAGCCCGGGGACTCGATTTGACCTGCCTCAACGGCGTTTTTTTCTCCCCCAACGATGCCAGGAGAGGAAGAAGACGATGACGTCAGATTCAGACGGTCTCGCATGCTTCCAACCTCTTCCTCATCACGAGCGAGAATGAAGAGCCTGCTCCCCACTTTTTTTTTTCTTTTTCTTCTCTAGCTCAGCGTAGCGTTGAGGCAACCGCAAACGAAAGAAGGGTGGGTAGAGCGGCCCCAACCCCGGCTAGACTCCGCGCGCCTTTTGTTGGGTAAATATAGCAACGGTGCTCTCGGCCGCCCGAGGCTGAGGGACCGCGCCGAATGACGCCCGTGTTACTCCTCTCCCGGTAATGCCTCTCCTCCCCTCTTCAACAACGCCCTCGAGCTTCGGGAACGGGCGAGGTGCCGCTGCTTCATCGCCGTCAGCTTGCCGGGATGTGTTTCTCCGACTGTAAGGACCTACGAGGCATGCGGCGCGCAATCCAAGAGTGGAACACGCGAGGAGAGAGCGGGGCAAACGTATTGCGTCACTCGGGTCAAACGCAGCTCGCGCCAGAGCGCTTTCGAACGCAGCAGCAGCTAGCCCATTAGAACAATAATGGGGTCGATATTGTAGAGCACGCGACTACCTTTCTTTATTTCTTGCTTTCTTTCCTTCTTTCCTTTCTTCGCTCTTTTTTTTTTTCTTTTTTTTTCTATACTTAAGTTACGAAATTAGAAGGACGTACTGCATAGAAACATCATGGCCTTTCCCTTAGGTGTTCCTATGCTGGAGGATTACTTGAACGGTACGCGCAACGCAATTTTGCATACATTACATTGATGTTGTGCAATAGAGGTATCATTGCAACTTTAGCCTAACTTAGCACGTTATAGACACTCGAAGCAGTCCCGATTTTCAACAATGCAAAATGTCACTTCGGCGCCTCTCGGATACAGTATACCTTCACACACTTTCGGTACTTCCGGCGTGCCCACTCTACGAAATAAGACAAAAAAAAAAAGGCTGAACAAGAGGTTGCAGTGTAGGATGATGAGAGTGGACCTCTGAAATCCAAGCTACTTTGTGCAAGGCTGGGTGCAATAAATTGCTTAAAGGAGCTGAATATACACACTTGACTATATATATATATATATATATATATATATATATATATATATATATATATATATATATATATATATATATATATATATTGCTACGATACTCAGATACTGGAGCAGCTGTTTCAGTGATGAGTCTTAACTTCAAATTGAGGCTAGGACATAAAGTGATGTTTCGCTAGGACAGTTGTGCATCATTTCGTGCAGTGAGCGGGGAGACACTGTGCCCGATCGGTGTGTGTGTTGTTACTGTCACTTTGGGTGACAAGGTCTTCGAGGCTGAATTCGCTGTCCTGACCAGCTCCACCCATGACATCATCTTGGGGATCGATTTTCTACGCGAGTGCGGGGCTACTGTAGATTGCGGTGCTGGCGAGATTATGCTATCGGCATTCACTGACGATCTTAGGTGCTGTCAAGGATCTATCACCGTCATTGAGGATGTTGTCTTGCCGCCCAACTCGATGAAGACCGTACGCGTTGACGCCTCTGCCTCGGACGCCGGAAAGTTTGATGTTCTTGTGGAGCCCATTCCTCTTAATTGCGCCAAGAAAAATGCGCCCGTTCCACATTGTGTTCTGTCGATCAGTGATAGGCGATCGGCCTTATGGGTGTCTAACTATTCAAATAAACCTGTTTGCTACCCTGCGGATTGCGACTCGCCCTCTTCGAACAAAATGCGACCAGTTTTATTGCATCTTTAAGCGACGAGAGAGTAGATCCTATTCGTGCAACGTACCATACAGAATCCAGCTTTCTGAGTATGGTAAGCAAGTCGCTATCATCAGAAAAACGTCAAGCTTTGGTCGAAGTCCTTGCAAAGCACGCTACTATATTTGACTTTGCGCAGAAAGAAGAGCAAATAAGTGTTCCCGAGTCGCGTACTCGCCATGGGATCGACACAGGATCCGCTCACCCTATCCGGCAGAAACCATACCGTGTCTCATCTGCGGAGCGCAAGGTCATTACTCAACAGGTAGAAGAGATGTTAAAGAAAAGGGTCATCCAAGAGTCGTGTAGCCCTTGGGCTGCCCCTGTGATTCTTGTCCGAAAGAAGGATGGTACATGGCGATTCTGCGTGGATTACAGACGGCTAAACTCTGTTACTAAAAGGATGTCTACCCGCTTCCCAGGATTAATGATGCCATCGACTGTTTACATTCGACATCGCACTTCTCCTCCGTGGATTTGAGATCTGGTTATTGGCAAATCGCCATGCACTCGAATGACAAAAAGAAAACGGCCTTCATAACCCCAGATGGTCTATTTGAATTCAATGTAATGCCGTTTGGCCTATGCAACGCTCCAGCCACGTTTGAGCGCTTCATGGACTCTGTGTTACATGGACTAAAGTGGGAAGTTTGTCTTTGCTACCTGGATGAGATTATAACTTTTGGCCGTACATTCGATGAACACAACCATCGTCTAGACATTGTTCTCACCTGCCTTGAGAGAGCTAAGCTCACCCTGAACTCTAAAAAGTGTCACTTTGGCAGCCGTGAGACTCTCGTTCTCGGTCACCTGGTGGACAAGCATGGCGTTCGACCCGACCCCCAGAAAGTCGCTGCAGTGAGCAGCTTCAAACAACCTCAGTCGGTACGAGAGTTGCGAAGCTTTTTCGGCCTATGCTCGTACTTCCGTCGCTTCGTGCCCAGGTTCGCCGACATCGCTTACCCTTTGACGTCCCTACTCAACAAGAACGCACCTTTTCGGTGGTCAGCGAAATGCGAGTCGTCTTTTTCGCAACTCAAGTTTGTTCTTACGCCAGGGCCCGTACTTCGCCACTACGACCCATCTGCTGCCACAGAAGTTCATACCGACGCCCGTGGTGTAGGTATTGGCGCCATCTTGGTCCAACGCCATGGAGCTGTTGAACACGTCGTTGCCTATGCCAGTTGCTGTTTAAGTAAACCGGAGCGAAACTATACCGTCACAGAGCAGGAATGTCTCGCGGTCACATTCGCCGTGCACAAGTTTCGCCCTTATATCTATGGACGCCGATTCTCGATTGTCACGGACCACCATTCTTTATGTTGGCTCACTGGACTACGGGACCCATCTTGTCGTCTTGCTCGTTGGGCGTTATGATTGCAAGAACATCACTTTGAAGTCTGTTACAAGAGCGGTCGTCGTCATGCCGACGCCGATTGCCTTTCACGACTTCCCCTTCCGACAACCGAGTGTGACGCTGACAACTTTGATGAATATTTGGCTGTAGTGGATACTCCGTTTCGTGACCTAACAACTTTTCGAGCAGAGCAACGCAATGACAAAAGGCTCGCTTCTTTCTTTATTTCCGGAACAAACGGTCAACGTGGTGTCGTCGTAAAGGATGGCGTTCTTTAGAAAAAGAATTATTCCGGCGTAGGCCCTCGCCTACTTCTAGTTGTGCCTACAAGTCTACGACAACACGTACTTCGAGCAATGCACGACGACCCAACATCTCGCGATATGGGTTTTTCTAGGACATTTTATTGCACGCAAGAACGCTTCTTCTGGCCAAAGATGCGTCAAAGTGTGACAGCATGCGTTGCGAGCTGTGAGCAATGTCGACGCCACAAGCGTCTTACAACTCCGCCAGCCGGACTACTTCATCCCATAGCACCCCCGAATTCACCATTTGACGTCTTAGGTGTCGACCTGCTCGGCCCTTTTCCGCGATCAACGAACGGCAACCGATGGATTATTGTGGGCGTTGACCACCTCACACGTTACGCCGAAACTGCCGCGATTCCTGCGGCAACGGCCACTCAAGTTTCACAGTTCATGCTGTCACACGTTATATTACGCCATGGATCCCCCGTGTCATCAACAGTGATCGCGGTCGGCAATTTGTTGCCGATGTAGTTGAAGATCTCCTTCGTCTTGCTTCGTGCCATTTTCGTCACACTACCCCGTATCACCCGCAGGCTAATGGTTTGACGGAACGAACTAATAGGACTCTCGTCAACATGATTTCCATGTATGTTGATTCTGGACACAAAACATGGGACGCGATTTTGCCATTTATTACTTTCGCCTGCAACACAGCACGGCACGAAACAACGAGATACAGTCCATTTTATCTGCTCTGCGCACGCCAACCACGCACAGCTCTTGACAATATCCTTCCTTTTTCCGAGACTGATCAACCTACTCTCGCCGAAACCATTTGCCGCGCAGTAGAGGCCCGGCGCATCGCCTGTCTTCAAACTTTCGTCTCACAGAAACGCTCCAAGAACCGTTACGACAAAATTCACCGGCACGTATTGTTTGAGAAAGGGGATTTGGTGTGGCTTTGGACGCTGCTTCGCAAGCGCGGCCTCTGCCAAAAGTTTCTGGCCAACTACACCGGTCCGTTTGTTGTCCTGGAACGTCTCAGAGATGTCACGTACGTGATATCAAAGCAGTTGTCAACTGGCCGCCGCTCAAGCAAGACCAACGTCGTTCATGTTGCCCGTCTAAAACGCTATCATCATCGCAACGAAGCCTAACTCGCCCGGTGGGCATC
The DNA here is from genome assembly GCF_013339725.1 of Rhipicephalus microplus. Lineage (NCBI taxonomy): Eukaryota > Metazoa > Arthropoda > Arachnida > Ixodida > Ixodidae > Rhipicephalus > Rhipicephalus microplus. The sequence continues at coordinate 135,985,983 of NC_051171.1, forward strand.
GTCTGCAAAGGGGAAATTGCTACGATATTCAGGGGGCGCGTGGAAGAAGAGGGGAACGAGGTTGGCACGAGCGGTCATCGGCCAGATCCCTGGACTCTCGCATTCATCATCTCCTGTAAATAAAGGCCTCTCACCGTAACAATATATATATCAGAAGAAATACCTAGCGTGCAGCGGTAGGTAGTCCACAAACATGTTCGTACGGTCCCTCCCTTGAGCAATGAACCAATATGACTCGAGGGCGATAGCTATTTTTTTTTATTTCAGTTTATTGTAGTGGTTCTACTCAAAAATGTTCTGCGCTTTACGTTATTTCGCATTGCCTGGGATATCACAGACACTTGCGAGCTTTTAGGGGCGAACCTAAGGATCCGTCCGGTCACCGTAGTTCACAGTAGATGTAGCACCGGTGCATACGAACGAACCGAAACAATTGTGAAGAACAAAAAAAGTTATCAAAAGGCTGCTAACCAGAACAAACAAAATAAACGGCGCGCCATAAAAACGTAAACATTTAACCACTCACCAATAAAGCACATGATAAAACAAAGAATTTTAACAAGAACAAAATAGAGGGCCCTTAACCAGAACAAAACAGATGGCCGCGACTCATAATACGATGCACACTGTTTCGCTTCATCATCAACATTCATCGTCGTGCCCCGTTGACGTCACGATTACGTCACAAAACTTTGCAATCTGTGGCAGCATACGGTCACGTCCGCACTCGATGACTGTTTTTTTTTTTTTGCCTAACTCGTGTTCGATCAGGCACCTATTCCACTAAAATAGCAAGTGTTAAAGAGAATAAAAGGCAAGAAAACTTTGAGCCAGCAGGCGAGTGACCACCATGCACGCGAGTTAAGCCTGAAAACTTCGTGTTCGCAATGCAAGACACCTCCTCACCTCACAGTGCAATGCTCGGAGAAAGCGTCGACGGAAACGGTTTGAGTTTCAGTTTCAGTTTATTTTGGACATAGTTACATGACATGAAATATGTCCACGAGGCAAGGCGAAAGGAGAGTCGTATGTCTCCTGACGAGGCCTTCACCTCGCAGTGTTTTCAGTGTTTTGTGTGCATGTGTTTTTTTTCCTAATTTATTTTATATCTATCCTCTTCCCGACCCTTCCCCCCCCCCCGGTACAGGGTAGCAAACCAGTTCGTCTAGGTTAACCTCCCTGTCTCTTCCTTTTATTATTTCTCTCTCTCTCTCTCTCTCTCTCTCTCTCTCTCTCTCTCTCTCTCTCTCTCTCTCGGCGTGAGCAGCGCAATCGCGAATGAAGAGGCAATGCGCCCGCACAAGTGTTCGTACGATCCTCCACGAAAGTATAGCAGAGATTCCTCCAGCGTCGTGCCTTAATGGCGTCCGACCTGCGCGAGCAAGCATGGCGGTCCGCCAGAATTGTCACACCTCCGTCCCGAGAACTCCTCGTGCACGAGCCGAGCGAGGTTGATTGCACTCGCGGAAGCGGAACAACCTTAGTTTATTACGCAAGCTCTCCCACCACGTTAGACGGCTGAAAGTGGCTCGGCGTTAACGACTCAGTCCACCCGACGTTTGCACGACATATGCACACAACCTCGCTCGCTAGCCACTCATTCAGGTTGAGCCAAGTACGAATGACACGTCGTTGGTGCCAACCTCGTCCACTTCTCGCACTGCCAACTTTTTCTTTATTCTTTGTCTAGACATATTTCGTCGCACTTGCAAGCTCTTTTCGAGACACCGTTTTGAGAGCCTCTTAAAAAAAAAAACTTCCCCGAAAACTTCGAGACTCATTCAGTGTGAACGACATGCAACACGAATGCATACGAAAGAACTTCGAAACAAGGCACCAACGAAATCTGTTGCTTATCAGGATACGAGACAATTATCTTAAGTACTGAAGCCACCGACTTGAATCTGAAAAACATCTTACCAGAGTGATGCAAAAAGAACGGAGTTTCTGATTTTCAAGGTAATATTTTTTTAGACTTTTTCCCCCCGAGTCGGAGCTTTTTATAAGGCGTATACCGGCATTTCCTCGAGAGATTCCTCGGTATCCATTAAAAAATAATTTTTCGAGCTAATATCGAGCAAAAAGAAATAAAAACGTGCGGTGAAGTAAGAATCACATACGAACAAATATATCAAACCACAGTGGAGATGAAATATACACTGGAGAACTAAATGTGTGTCCGTTTGTTTGAAGCCTAGTGGGTGAACACTACGATATTTAGACGAATATTACCATCACTGACTGATGCTGGCTTGTAGCGTCTTAATGTTGGCCGTCGTCTCTTAAGATAATGTGTTGAAGTAATGTACGCGCAATACGACGCATTCGGATCATTCCACAGGATGCTTCGCATAGCCTCAATAAATTAAAGTCGTCGCCATTGACAATTCGCAAGAATGTCACCACGCATGCACGAGCACGTGTAGATTCGAACCGAGTAGCCTTGACCACAGAGTAGCAAGCAAAACATTTTTTTAAAGACGATAGCCTTTCTTGGGCACCTTCGACGCAAAAATTTTGGTCTGTCTGTACATTTGTCTGTTTGTCCGCCCTAAACGGTACCCTAAACGGCACCAAAGTGGCCAAACGATACTCCAAACAGCCGACCCCATCCGCAGCGCCCACCAATATTGCTCAAGACTTAGCGTTCATACTTGTGCGATTGTCAATTAAAAAGCAATTATTGCGCATATCTGAGGCACCATAACTACACATCAATATTCTGCAAGTGCGTCTCTTACTAGTAAAGGCATACATAAGTAATTATAAGGACCGTAGCGTTTATCACGTTGCGCTGACCAGGCAACGCTCACACGAAAAGGCAAGCGTTTCCAACGCTTTGCTAAGACGACACGGTGGTGGCACCTACCCGTCGCCTTGCGCTCCACACCTTATCACCTCCGAGAAGGGCGCGAAGGGCACGCGCGCTTCGTTTTCTAAGGTAACTGCCAGATAGCGCTCATGTCTCACATGTGACGTGACTTGATGCACTCGTTCGCCTCCACTGTATGCTCGAGGCACTCTAACGCAGCACTTCCAGTATACCATTCACCGATTTTCTTGCGGAGAACATCAAATAATCGTTTCGTTCACTCTCTCCAGACGCAAGACTGTCATCTTTCGATGACATTTGCAGTGTAACTTGCAGATACGGGGCCAATTTTTTTTTTAACACTCGTTCCTGCCATTCCATTCCTCACCTCTAACTTTCTCTCAGTACACAAGAGAGCGTGACAATGATGCACGCTATTCACGCGGTACCGTTCACGGAGTAACTTTCGAAAAGCGTGTTTTGTGGTGCACGGAAACCTACGCTGGAATGTGGAGGGGTGAATGCACCTGAAGCGAGAAAAAGCGATCTGTTAACGATAGTGTTGGGTTGAAAACTGTCCTTGCAAAAACGCCAACTCATATTTTTTTTTTCAAAAATAATTTCTTTGTCTTGAGCTCTGTTAATAACTCTGTTACACGTTTTTTTTTACAGACGGCTAAATAGCTGTCTCAGCAACCAGCTCAGTAGCTGCCACATTACCCGCTCACTTCACGGGGCCAACTACAGAACTACCGGACGAAGCGCGAGTTACCGAAGTTACCGAAACGTCAAAAAAGCGACAGACTTCACCAAATTCTTCCAAATTGTTGCGAATAGCAACCGTCCGTTATTCGATTTTCAAGTGTGAAGCGGTATTCCCCCACGACTCACAGACGTCGCTGATGCTTAAAGATACTAAGGAGAAGAAGAAAACTCTAGACCAAACAACGCTGGAAACCAGACGGTGACGCGTCATTACCTCCAGTACTGGTGTGTTGTGCTTTCCGTTGACTTATTTACCTTGTCATTGTTACTTTCTTTACATCAAGGCAACGCTATCGGCCCGTTCTCCTTAATGACGTCGTGCAAAATAGATACACAGTCAACGACCCGCCGAAGTGAAGAAGAAAGCAGCGTGAAAAAAAAAAAGCACCCACAGTAAAAAAAAAAAAAAGTGGCGAGCAACTCCTGCGCGTCAAGTGACGATGCCAGAGTGAACGTAGATATTGCGTCGAGTGCTCTGCTGACAAGAAAATGAAGCTGGGGCTGTCAAGCTGTTCTATTTGAGTCGGTTGAAAAACTACTGAGCAGTGCGTCAAAGTTAGCGCCGCTTTGAACTCCCCAGGCGTATCTTCAGAAAGGTCAGCTTACTCGTTGTGCTTATGCTCTGCGCACACACAAAAAAGTACTTAAGTAATAACTTACGAGTTTTTCGCGGGGAAAGACCGCGATATCACCATGAAGAACGTCGTGTTTGGGTGTGTGTGTGTGGGGGGGGGGGGGGTGTTAACGTGCACCTAAAGCAAAGTTCAACAGTGTTCTAGCATTTTCCTAATATTTAGATGCAGCTGCGTGAACCCGCGTCTTGGAGAAATATAAGAGCGCATTTGTGAGTCGAGTTTACGAAACTTTATTCGTCCAACGGTTCTTGGTGCTGGTGCCCGGTGCTATAGGGTGCGTGCTCGCTTTAATCTTCCGCATTGTGAAAAGCGATTACCGTTCACAAAATGGTCACACGGGGCTTACACGAATCTGATCAGTCACGTTTTACGCGCCAAAAAAACAAGACATGGTTACGAAGCACGCCCCGTATAGGAGAGGGCTGCAGAAAATTGCGACCGTCTGGAAATATTTAACGTGCACTGACGTTGCACAGTAAACGGGCATCTAGCATTTCGTCTCCACTGGCATGCGACCACCACGGCCGAGGGATCGAACTCGTGACCTTCGGGGTCAGCATTAGAGCACCGTGACAGCTGTCAAAACAATGGCGAAGGCTCCAAAAGAAGGCGAGCTCACTCTTTGTCAGACAGAGAACATCCGCATCCGATGACGAATTGATTGATTGATTGATTTTACTGCGACAAAAACAAAACTGCCCAGGTTCAAGGGACTTAAGAAAATATGACGAGGAACATCTAACTGGAAGAGTAATGCATAAACACAAAGGCAGAGGGCACCGTTGTCAACAAAAAACTGGTGTTCAACACGACCTCTGCGTTACGAACGACGCAGTGTATAGTGTGAACGGCTTCTGCAGCGCATCGCATTGATGCGCCTGACCGCGGTGGGTCGAACGGCGAGTAAGTAAATTCCAGTAAACAGATGTAGGGCGCGTCGCATAGAATGCGGAAGTACATAACAACAGACCGCTGTGTCCACGCTGTGTCCACGAAAGTTCACAACAGGAACGTGCAATAGGATCTAGTGCTATCGATACGGTACAGCGCACAAACAAACGCTGGGCTAGGATACGACGAGCGCGTAAACACACTGGTACATCGCATTAGGGTAATGCGTCAGCGAGTGCGACGCGCTTGTGGTATCGCGTTCAAGCAGAGGCTTTCGCGTTTTCTTCCGTAAGAGCCGGAGCAGAAAGCAATGACACGTCGTTCGAGCTCGGTTACGCGAGGGCATGCAGAACCTGACACTCGCTAGCGAGCTTGGCGCCAGTGCCCGGGCTTTTTCTATCGGTCACCGCAACACAAACGAGGTTGTCACGTCGAGATATTCACAGCGGGGGAAATAAAGCACGAACAGAAAGACAGGTCTTCACCCACTAAGCTCCTCGTCTGACCTGTCTTCACTTCCATCGGCGTTTTTTTTTTTTTTTTGTCTGCGCCGCTCAACTAGCTTGTCAAAAGAATCACACTCCTGTAATCCTCACCATTGGTACGAAACCCAAGTAAGAAAGAAGCACCGAAATTCGAAGAGGGAGAAGAAGAAACAAAGTGTGTGTGTGTGGGGTGGGGGGGTGTAAGTTAGGAGAAGTATTGAGGGCGGAGGAGGGTCGGAAGAGCGCTCCCTGCCGAGTTGGGAAGTGGGCCCTTGCGGCCCGATTACGAGAGGGGGGTAGCAGAAGGGGGCACGGAACAGCCAGCGTCGTCGTCGTGTAGGGTTAACGCTTCATTACAGTAATTACGCGGAGCGCCTGTGTGCTGCCGTTCCAGCTAGTTCGCGGGTCTCAGGCGAGCGATAGCGAGGTGTGCCGCTGCATGCACGTACCCTTCCTCTCTTTTTTTTTTTTTTTTGCTGCTACTTTCGGCGCTGTTGACCCCGTTGCGTGCCACGACGGGGTCCTCTCGCTGACGGGACCGCGGGCACGCCCTGCGTGATCCGACGAAGGCCGCCGACGACGCTAACGGCGCTGCGAGCGAACGACAAGCGCTAAGAGAAACAGTGCTCGGTGCGGACAGCAAAATGTTGTGTCGGGAGCGAGCGTACCGCCGCGGACGTGGCCCCGACAGCCAAGCAGAACCATACAAGCGCGATGCCAGAGGTTGCCTCTCGCAATATTCCCCTCGCCCATTGTACCACCGCTCATTCTAGTCCTTCCCTTCCTGGCGCTTTTTTTTTTTCTTTTTGTGTGCGTGCGTGTGATATGGGGCGCAAAAGAGCGGCGGAAAGGTCAAAGAGCTGTCGCATACGTGGGAAAACCAGAAAAATATAAACAGGCCAGAGAGATGTAGAAACGCCGTTGTACTGCAATGGGCCCTTGGGGTCGCAACTTGCTGAAAACGTTCGCTAAGTAACAAGAGCAAAACACAGAAAAGGCTAGATAATGAAGTAGGTGTCAGCGTGTAACCGCGAAAAAAAATTAAAAGGAAGAGAGCACGATTTAATTTATAGACAGCAGGGCAAAGCTTTGTGCGGGAGAGAAATATTATGTATGATTGAACAATTTCTTTGTCACTCTCTCTGTCAGTCTCTCTCTCTCTCTCTCTCTCTCTCTCTATATATATATATATATATATATATATATATATATATATATATATATATATATATATATATATATATATATATATATATATATATATATATATATATATATATATTGTAGCGAAAACGTCGGGGTTGTTCAAGTTAGGCGCATCGGACGACCAGGGAGACGAATAAGTGTGGTTGAAACTCCGCGGAGGCAACACGATGAATTCGGGGAGCACTCATTGGGGGTTTATTTAGCTAACACAACTTCAAGTTTCAAAATGCACTGGGTTACAAAGACAAAACATAGAAAATGGTGGCATACCCCTCGGCCCGCATAGCTGGTCTCCGGTGGTGAGATCCGCCGTTGACCCCGACTCCGCTCCGCTCCCTTTTCAAGTTCAAACATCCTCTTTTTAACCCTTGGTCGAACAAAGAGTCTTCACAAAAACCAATCACATGTTCGGACTCGCAGCATCTCAACCAATCACAGAAACACTTTCATAAAAGGCACTACATTTGTAAAAACCTCCTTACCAAAATGAAACACGCAAAGGGAAAGGTCCTCCGCACGTGACACTCTCTCCCATACCAGGCCGTGCTGCTTCCTTCGGTCGACTACCGTCGGCGGCCGTTGCCACGCTCGGACCCCGTAAGTTCTTCCATTAACTGTTGCTTTCTAGAAGCGTCCTTAAGGGCGATGGGTACACCATTGCTTACCAGGTGGACATGCGACAGCGAGGCGCCCCGACATCCTAACAACAGCGCGAGAGAATATGGTCGTTTACCTGCCGCCACTATGTCTCGGTCAGGCTAAGTGGTCGCGTCCCCATGTCATTCTCAATGACACGCGTGCCTGTTAACAATGGCTTAGACTCAGACGGTGGCGCCGGACCTGCCTCCCGCTAGACGCTTTTCCTAGTAAGCTTTCCCCTTCTAATCCCGAACGGGGCGACCTTGACTGCTCGGTTTGTGAGCAGTAAAATGCAGCGTGTAGGCGCCTGTCCCAGGCTGGAAAACACGATTTATCCCACATTCCATTAAAGTCTAAAGCCGAAGCTCTGTAATGGCCAGAGAAACAAACCCAAAGGTAGAAGAGTACAAAGAAAGACTTAAAAAAGAAGCAGGAGTTGGTTTTGCACAAATTTCCTGAGAAGATACTGGAGCTGGAAACCTTGCTCTCGCGACAATATATATAGGGGGGGGGGGGGAGGCATCATTTACTAAGATTTAAAACAACCTCTAAAGCTATCATTCTCGACTTTCGCAATAATAGCACCAGTTCTAGTACAGCTAGAAAACAATTATTTTCTTTCTATTGTAAGGGGCGCCATTGTACTCGTTTTGTGCCTTTTTTTTTTTGGATGCACGCATAACCATTATTGACAATCAGAAAAAAACAAGATATTTCTCTTATATTCCGTTTTTTTTTTTTCCTTCCAGACGAGATTCCTGTGTACTTTAGTTTAGCTACACGTTGAAGAAACGCCTGAGAGGGAGACAGAAAATTAGGTGGGCAAATGAGATCAAGAAGTGTGCGTAGATAACGGGGCAGCAGAGAGCACAGGACGAGGTTGATTGCCAGATTATGGGAGAGGAATTTGCCCTGCGGTGGGCGTTAGCGAGCGTATGACCAAGATGAACAGTCCCAGGTGGTAGAAGTTTTCGAAGCCCTTCCCTATGGCGCCCTCATAATCACATCATGCTTTTCGACGAAAAACCTTAAATTCCATTATTAATCCAGACAACACCGGGCTAAACTAAGCCCCATCCGTTTCGTCACTAAGTACACGCAACAGTCGAGTCACTGATCGCGGTTTGGAGTAATCACTGTGAAGCAGATTTACACAACGGCGCTGTAAATTAGGCATTGTAACGCAGACCGGCACTGCAAATTGCGCAGGCACGGTTAAGTATAGGCAGCACCGCACAGTAGGCCAAACATCGATCAAGTTGAAAGAAACAAACGCTTTCCGGTCCGTGACGTAAGTCCACCTTCGAGAAGTCGCGATCGTTTCAAGCGCAAAAGTAAGCCACACGCGAACGGAGGAGGAAGAAGAAAAAGGCAAGTAAAAAAAATTAGAATCGAGACGGGTCGATAAAGGTACTCTGCCCGAATATGACACACTGATGCCGGGGCGGTTATGTTTATCTAGCGCCGCGTTAATGTTCTCCCGTTGCCGTTCCCAGCAAAGCGAAAACAGAGGTGAAAAAAACGGAAGATTCGCAGCACCTCCATGGAGGGAAACCCTACCGGACAAGTGCGAACGTGCCGTTAGTTTTGTTATTTACCTTTGTTTACTATTTTTTTTTTTTTCAAACTTGGCTCGTTTCTTTGGGTAAACAGCGAAGGTAGCGTCTGTGACCGACGACTTGTCTAAGCGCAGTAAAGAAGAGCGTGCTGCTATAGATCGTTCGAAGTCAATGAACTTTCATGACATTTTAAAATTAAATATTTGACGCACAAACAAGCACACACACACACAAACAGACTTCGTTTCATGCTGCCACTGTATTTGACGACGTACGCAATCGCATTTTCAAGAATATGCAATAAGCTGACGAAGCTTCACCCGCCTCTTGAGGAAATGCACTAATTGATTGATAGGTGGGGTTTAACGTCCCAAAACCACCATATGATTATGAGAGACGCCATAGTGGAGGGCACAGGAGACTTCGACCACCTGGGGTTCTCTAACGCGCACCCAAATCTGAGCACACGGGCCTACAACATTTTCGCCTCCATCAAGAATGTAGTCGCCGCTGCCGGGATTCGATCCCGAGACCTGCGGGTCAGCAGCCGAGTACCTTAGCCAGTAGAACACCACGGCGGGGCGAGGAAGTACAATAAGGCGAGCATTATGTGCACCTCTTCTCTAGGAATTGTTTTACTCGTGTGCGCTGCTTGCAGCGTAGAAATTGGCGAAAAACGGACGTAGCGACTGGACAGTAACGACGTGAGCAAAACTCGAAAAGGCTTTGTAGTGCGCTATATTTTGGCGGGAAAAAAATTTATTCTACTCTAAGCACGAACATTTTAACATGATCAGAAATCTACTTATTTTCACGCACAGACCATCTTCACGTGCCATCGTTCTTTTTAGGCAGTTCTCACTGAAGCACAGCTCTATTTTCAACTCCAGTCTACAAGCTAGCGTTTTTTGGATGCTCTCTCTCTTGAACCATGCATCAAACGCGCAAAGTTACGATTATGCATAGTAACATATAACAGAAGTGATGAGGTACAGTAGACATGAGAAAAAACCACTGTGACGAAGAGAGCGCAGCGTCTGTGCTCAAAATGTGTGTGTGTGTGTGTGTGTGTGTGTGTGTGTGTGTGTGTGTGTGTGTGTGTGTGTGTGTGTGTGTGTGTGTGTGTGTGTGTGTGTGTGTGTGTGTGTGTGTGTGTGTGTGTGTCTGCGTGCGTGTGTGCGTGCGTAGGGGCAGAAGGGAAGAGGAGGAGAAGGCGAACACGGAGCATGTGATCTCAATCGGAGAACAACCACCCGGGCACCACATCGAGCTTACAGGCCCGCTAGAGGAATGAGGCAAACAAAACGAACATAAAACCACAATAGAAGCGATTACCCACAGTCGAAGAAGGCGCGGAGATAATGAGAGCGGCGAGCGCGCGCTTAATCGAGTGTGAGGGCGAGTTAGGGACTGAGGACAGAGAAAGAAGGCGGCGGGAGAGGGTGCATCGCGTGCGTGTTCGCGTGGGGAAAGGGGTGGGTAGAGTTGCGGCAGGGAAGTCCGTAGATACATCGACGTCGTCGGCGAGGTTTCATGGAATGCCAGGCCGACACAACGCCCAGGAGCCGAAATCGTCCCCGCGACCGCCGGGGGCCAGCGACAATCAATCGACCCAGAGTAGGAGAAGAGAGAGAGAAGGAAGAAAGAACTAGGGGAGACCTAGACGACGAGCCAGTGCTGCTTCAGCGAACTATACACTGCAGCCTCCCACTTTCCAACGTGCCCTCTCTTTCTTCGAGCAACCCGAAAGCAGCGAGTGATGCGCCAAGCCAGATCGTACTCGCCCGGAACCTGGACAACGACTAGGCGCGAAGAAAAAGACGAAGATGCCAGAAGGGCTACGCCATATAGAGGGGCATTCTGTGAGAGGCACTGTGCGAAGAAGATAACGGCTGACTGCTGGCCAGTATAGGGCGTGCGCACCGATTTCCGCGTTCGTCGCCCAATCGGTTGCACGAAGGTTGCGAACGGATTGCTTCGGGTGAGCAACTCCCGAGCGACATCGGTGCTGGCGGTGATTTCGGCCCATGGCCGGATCCACAGGCCACGAGAAAATGAACTGAAGACTGCTACGCCCTGGCGCCACCTTTTCCGATGCCGCGGCAAAGTGTGGAAAGATTATTACAGCAGCGAGAGCACTTAGCACTTCTAAGGAGACATAGCTTGAGCGAGACGTAAAGAAACAAAAGTCAGCGACAGTCCTCGCGTCGTAAAATAAACAAAGGCGTTTTCACGCACTCTCAGGTTCCTGCGTCACAAAGGAACAAGTTGGCATTGCTGAGGAACAAGATAACTTAACTGTACGCACGACAAGGCGTCCCCTGCGCACTTTAACCCAGTAACTTCTGAGCTCGAACGCCGAGTGATCACGAAAAAAACAGATTGCTCTCCTAAACATGTGTCGTAAGTTTGTTCGATGATAAGTTTGTGATAGGCACCTAGAAAAGACTATGGAACGGTTCACAAAGAAACGTTTTTTTTTCTTACAGGTCAGCGTTCAGGATAACAACGAAAAAAAGAGAGAAATAAGCAAGAGAAGAAGAGTGGGTAGGTTAAGCAAACCAAATATTGTTAGATACTATGCGCTGGGTGATAAGGTAAAGGGACAATGAAACACGAGAAAACAGAAAAGCAGGGGCGACCAACCGGCAACGATGACATAAGTGATCCTTTTCACCGCCATCATCTTACCTGCGTTTAAAGATGACATAAATACCTTTAAAACATGCAAAAAAAACACTTCAGCAACTGATGCATTTCGTCGAAGTATTTTCGGCGGCTGCCCACTAACCACGAGCAAAGACGCATACACAGTGCCCGAAACCAATGTTGAAAAACAGACGCTATAAGCGCTATAGGCCGAAACAAGCTGAAACTATGGGGGCTCCTCGGGATCGTTTCAACAATACGGCTCACCTTCATCAAAGCAACTGTCACCTAATTGCACTCGCTCAATCGCGGAGGCGGACAAAAGCTCTACTCTCCAACGTAAAAGGATTACGCCGTCGAGCGTTTGCCGCCGATCATCCGCAGACGACGAGAGGACGCGCTGTTGAGAACGAAAGCGAGCGAAAGCGCAGCATGAGACCGCACGTAGACAGAAAGGCCCCGAGTCCTAACGCTCTCTATATGAAAATGCGGTTTATTCTCGGCGTTCGAGACAAAAGCGAGCAGCACGTCTTCAGTGGAGGCGGCCGAAAAGTCGGAACCACTTCAACGCATGGGCGAGCAGCGGAAGGGTTCGACACAGCGTAGAAGAGGAAGGAAGTCAGCCGATTGTATAGGCCCCTGAGAGAGCTACAACGCCACACTACGCCACTCTTTTCCCGCTTTCGTTCCAGCTCAAGCAGCTAGTTGTACAGACACAGAACAACGGCTTGCACGCGGTCCAAGAGCCGCTCGCCTGCGTCCGCTCCTGGCGAAAGGGCAGAGCGGCTGTGCCTGGAAGAGCGCGCCGCTGCGGGCTGATCTAAATGCGGCCGCCACGAAAGCAGCGCGCACAGAAAATAATCGCTCTGCAGCAGCAGAGGCAAGCAGCTCCGCTGCTTCCTTTGGCCGTGCCGCTTCTACTACCGCGGCGGCCAGCCGTTTCGGCATGCATGTTATTTGCTGTTGTTGAAGCTGCATATACTGCCGATGCTGCCGTATGCTTAATGCAGCGACGCATACATGCATCCATGCATCGATTTCCGTTCAGACAAACCTCCGGCTGTCTCTCTCTCTCTCTCTCTCTCACTCTTTCTCTCAACGTCTCAGTCATCTTGTGCATCGACGTGAGGCTGCTTTTGTCTCCGCTACGCGAAGGAGAAAAAAAAACAAATAAACAAGCACGGTGTCCTAAATATGCCAACGGCTTCTCTCTTCTTTTTTTTTTTTCCTTCTTCTTTCGTCAACGAAGCGCTTAAATCTTTAGCCCGCAAACAGAATTGAGCGGCTTCTTTCCTTCTCATACCTCGAAATGCCTTCCCTCCCCTCCTAGATTTCAGATGCCTCTTTTTTTACGACCGTAGGTTGACCTAAATAACCACACAATGAGCTACCACGACCAACAAACGCGAGAGCGGTGCTGAGAGTTCTTTTATCTAACTTGTTGATTCGATGACGAGAACCAAAGACAGAACGGTTCCTGTCGATACCTAGCATATCGACATCTAACGGGTAGTCGCAACGCGAGCTAGAACGCTCTACTGCTACCGGCCGCTGCTACGCACATAGTTGCGATCACTAAATTGCCATCTCCCGTCAGCCTAGGTTGCTATATTTCGCTGATTCATTTTTTTTTTTGTCACCACGACGAAAGGGGGCTTTTACTAGAAGTACACTTTGTTTCTTCCCACTGCTTCATTCGGCGCAAAGTAACTCCGTGAATTAAGATGTCACAGCTCGCAGAAGCCGCGATCGCTTCATTGATAATATCAAGATCTCAATATAAGATAAACAGCGTATAGAATCACAATAACGTACAGTTACTCCAACCATACCACCTCCACCGATTCTCGATTGGTCAAAGTATTTATAGCAATGCCAACTACGCTTCTCTGTCGACGCGTAACGAAATAGCTAGAAAATCTCACACACTCAAATTGCATGTGCAGGCTGTTCGTGAACAAAAGAATGAACGAAATAGAATGAATTATTTTCTCTTGCGCTACTTCTTTGCCATATTGTCGCAACAGTCAATCCATTTCAGGCTGCCTCGACGTCGCCTTAATTTCACAAGACACGAAGAAAATGTTAAAAAGGCCTGTTAAAAATGTTAAAAAATGTTAAAAAGCTAAAAAGGCCTGTTAAAATGTTAAAGAAAATGTTAAAAAGCTAAAAAGGCATATACGTATTGGGAAAAAAGCGCACCACTAAGACGCGAAATAAAGCTGTAAATTCCTTAGACTTGCTGCTCCTTGCGCCCCGATCTTGGGGTGACGATATCACAAAAAATAACACCTCAAACGCGAGGTGACCGCCCCTGTCAGTGTCCCGCACGATGTTTACGGCACAACAACAGAGTGAAGCAACGATCAGGTGTGAACACGTAGGCTTGCGCGGAACCTTCACTGCATACAACTGAACTTCCGGCTAGACGCTCAATGCCATCAACGAAACGTTAGTGCCGGTATCAGCGTTAGGTCTAACCTGTCCTGCTTCCTTCCCTCTCCTCCTACCTTTCACTTCCTTTCCCCGTTAGTTATACTGTACCACACGCGGCTGTACTACGCCATACCCTCCCTCCTACTTTTATTCCTCTCCACCCTCAATTTCTCCTCGCCCTACATTCTTTCTACACTTTTGCTGTACTGTACACAGTAACGACACGTGTGACGCCATACACAGCTACGCTATGCTTACTACACTATACCATGCTATTATATACATTTTGTGCTTCACCCTCTCCTTTCCTTTTTTCTTTTCTCATCCATACGTTCCTTTCCCGCACACTTACTATACCAAACTATTCTATACATAGATTTGCCTGTATGACACCATACTCCCTTCTTCCTTCCTTTCCTTACCTTACTCCTTTCTCTCCTCCTCACCCCCACATCACTGCTTCTCATTGTCACTTCCCTTTGCCACCCTTCAGCTATACCTGGCTATGCTAGAGATGGTTTTGCATGCGTGACGCCGAGTGCCATGACACAACGACGACAGCACACGATAGTCGCATACGACAGCGTGCGACGGCATAGGACAACCCGGCACCTTATTGGTACGCACTTAGAAAATGCAGGTAAGAAAGCAGAATGTAGTTTTCATTGTTTTAGAACACTTGTACGCATCTGGAATAATTTTTGGCGACTAACGCTGCGCGAATAGTTATAAGCTTGTTGCGCTTAAAGATGGCATATCCGTTGATAACATATCGTAATTGACTGTTCAGTTTCAGGATGTCCTGAAAGTGGTTGGTTCAGGTACAAACCAAAGCTGCTCGTGTTTTCAAGAAGGTATGTCATTGACATTATTATGTACTCGCGTTTTGCCTTTTGTGTGTTTGTGTTTGTGTACTTACTTTGCGCAATTACATGTGCACATGTGCGCTTGCTTTTACATTCTGAAGTTTTTTGCAACGCTCATGTTCACAAACCGTTAACTTGTGTTGTGTGAGGTGGCTTCTTGCGCATGCATAAATTTGTGTCACAGCCTAAAGTTTGTTATGTTTGCTACGTCACAAAGAGCAGTCACAGCATCACTAGGAGATGTGAATTTCTTCTCTCAGCTCGTGTCCATAGGAAAATGATGCACATTAGTAACTGCTTGGTACGCTGGCCGGAAGAAAAACTTTCCTCTTACTTATAGCAGGATATAAATGGGAATAAGAAAAAGGAAAGTATCCGAACCCACGAGGAAGAAAAGCGAGCACGTTGGCACATGCGCAAAACTCTCCACTGCCGAAGACACATTCATGTGGGGAACCAAGAGTCGCCGTTGTACAGACAGTAGACACGAAAAATTTCGCCCGCGAAAAATGTGCCATACACATACAAAACCAAGCAAACAAAAAAGGAATCAAGAGGCTCAGGTCCAAGACATTCTTCAGTGGCCGGTCAAGACAGTATAGCGTTGAAACTTTCTTCCTTCTAATGCTCTATCATTCAGGATGCCAGTCCAGGAACTTATCTTCCTAAATACCAAAGAGCCCCCCCTTTTTTTATTCCAGTTTGCATGATGAGGAATAATAAAAAAATGAGAAGTGAAGCGCGAAAGAAGATATAAATAGCCTCGCTTACAGAGTGCGACCACATGGAAAATAATATTCTAAGAACCTTCGAACTTCATTTCTTGTGTTTTTAACCTCCTCGCGAGGGGGTTATTTGACGGCATGTGAAAATAAACAAGCCCTACGAAAAAGTGGGGTTAGCGACAAAAGCAAAGAAAAAATATCAGCCGCGAAAGTCAAAGAAAAAAATCGAAGAGCGTTTATCGCTCTGCATAACGTTTATATTACTCTGAAAGTGAGCCACTTGTCTAACGTTGTCGTTTCCTCCAAAGAAAAAAGCAAAACAAATATGTTTGGCCCAGCCGCGTTGGTCTAGTGGCCAAAGTACTCGGTTGCTGAACCGCAGGTCGCGGGATCGAATCCCGGCTGCGGCGGCTGCATTTCCGATGGAGGCGGAAATGTTGTAAGCCCGTGTGCTCAGATTTGAGTGCACGTTAAAGAACCCCAGGTGGTCGAAATTTCCGGAGTCCTCCACCACGGCGTCTCTCATAATCATATGGTGGTTTTGAGACGTTAAACCCCAGAAATCAATCAATCAATCAATCGATTAAACAAACAAATATGTTTGTCACAGTCTCGAAAAAAAAAAGAAAACAATTAAGAAAAAGATCATGTCTGTCGTATAATATCAGGGAAATAAGGTAAATATCAGGGGAAATAAGGTATTTGAAAGCACTGATTTCTCTAGTTGTCATAGAAGCAAAAACTTAATATATATTAAGTAAGACTTTTTTTCTTGTCAGCAACATAATATCTCGCAATGATTTTCAAAAGCGGTAACCCAACGGAGGCAAAAAAGCTGTGCATGCGTCAAACTATTGACTGTCATTTTCTGTTTTTAATATCTGTTATCACAATTCTATCCTGGATAAATACAGCACGCACAACTCTCCATTCGGTAATCTCATGCGCCGATGTTACAAAATGTGCACACACCTGAATTTACGCTTGAATTTTAAAATAAATTGTGCATGCCGCATCACGGAAATATAAACGTTGTACGGCATTCAAACAGTGGCACTTACAATGTACAAACATAATATGAAAACAACGGAGTCATGCACATCGAATATTTACATGCGCAGCCTCTGATAACATTGTTGACAACACTTCCGCCGGGCACAGATATGTACATGCGCGTTTTACCTGCAGATTATTATTATTATTATTATTATTATTAAAAAGTAAATACAATAGCTAAACACAAGCAGCAGCACGATCTACATGCTTGTACATTCAGCTCTAAAGGAACAGAAATCAAGAAGTAGCTAACGGAGAGATAAGATAAGCGAAGAAGTTCGTGATGTATTGAAGGAGGTGTCAACTTGAAGTACATGTTCACGCCGTTCTCGCGACTGGTGTGAAGTACACGTCCGCGCTCAACTATTGATCCTTCCGTCTCTAACCCGAAGCGTGCTTTGCCGTAGGCAGGCATGTACGTAGGTGAAGCACCAAACGTATCGGCAGGCACAAAAAGATGCAAGCAACAACGCTCGCCGAGATGGGAATGCCAAGAACAGCAGCAACAAACAAATAAAGGACCAGATGCAAGAATTGTCCCCCTTAACCATGAATCAGCATCATATCGGTATAAGCAATCGTCGACATGGTGTTTTTTTTTTTTTGTCTCTAATACACAGGTCGTCACCGTGAAGTGTCGTCTCGAAACGCGAACATTTATAGCGGATGACGTCACACGGAGACGTGTACTCTCTCTTCAGCTTAGGCTCACAATAAGCAAAAAAAAAAACACCTCTCAGATGACTGCATAAACTTACGGCTCTGACATGGTCAATAGTGTGCGGCAACATCTCAATGTTATCTATGTGAAGCGACTGTTGCGCTCTCCGAGACACGATGAGACCTAGCATTTCTGAGAGGTGCCGCTAACAACATGCAGCCACAGTGTTATCATGCGCACAGTGTAGTTTTCTAGCGAACGATACCTCCCCTATTAGCAAGAAGACAGTCCCGCTACGTGCATGCCGGGGACCTAGCGCGTCATAATGATATTGGCTCAATAGAGGACGACGTAAGAACAAACAAAACTGGTTCGCAATGCCATCACGAAGCATGCACTTGCAGAGGGCACCATGTGAAGAGCACGAAACCGCACGAGCGAGAGATTAAAACAGGCATGGACGAAACGCGGGGGACCCCTCAGTGTTTGCAGCGGCTTCTCGGACCGTAATCGCTGAAACTCGTACGTAACCACTTCGCGTCCCAGCAGACGCCTGTGTGAAGGACACCAACGTGTATAGTTATGGTTTCCCACCGCGAGTTCCCCACGGACTAGCGTGACGAACGAAGCTAAAGGTAAGGCGATTCCGAACTGTCGGGACAACCAAGGTCTCTCAGATCCCAGGAGGACACACAGCGAGGCAAGTCCGTGCGCGCGCTCCACGAAACACACGCCCTCCGCGCAGCTCGCGCCGTGTTCGCGAAGACAGCGACGAACACCTTCCCGCGCTCATTCCCGCACGCTAGCAGCGCGGGTGTCGGCACTGACCACCATGCCGGGCCCGTTAGTATCGCGAGACAACCGTGTCTGTGCACGGGCCCATGCGGCGAGCGAGCGTTGGCCCAGTAAAGAAACCCACCCGTTCGCAGGGGGAAGCCATGGCTGCATCGCGAGGCCGCGCATGCGCCAAGCTCGCGGCTCTCACCTCACCTCGCGCTGCGGCGTGCGCTGCTGGAGAAGGCTTCCCGGGCGCAATGGCTTCTTCTTCCGGGGGGAACGAGGGTGGGGGGGCGGCTCTCGTCGCTCGGGCGGCCAGGAAAAGAGCGCGCGGGCTTCCGTCGTGCCTCCGGGGGGTTGGGGGGGCCCCAGGGGTAGCTGGCGGGACGCGGGGGGCGTCGGCCTGCTCGTGAGCGGGGCCTAGCTGGCCGCCGAAGGGGGCCCGCGGCGCGCTGGATGCGCCCAGGCGACGTCCGCACGGCAGTCCCGGGCACCCAGCCCCGCCATCTTTGTCCGACCGGGGCACGACGGGATACGCGCGAGGAACGGAGGGATCGCCGCCGCCGCGCCGCCGACAGGGGGCGACGCGATCGCCGTCTCTCACTCTTTCTCCATCCTCCTTTTCTCGTCCGAGAGAGAGAGATGGGGAGAGAGTCGCGTCCAGGAATGTTAAAATAAGCCTCGCCACCGCCAAGCCCGGGACGACTACTGCCACCACATGCGCGCGGCCGCCTGCACCTGGCACGGGATTTTCCCACTGTGTCACCCACCGCAAGTTGTGTACAGCCCGCGGTTTCGGCCGAGAGATGTGGCTCCGAACGGATCCTGGGAAATATCCCCCCACGTTTTTGTCAGCGGTGCCGAGCAGCCTCATAAACAGTGCTGGGCGGCGCGAGGTTGCTTTAGGCTACATGATGTAACACAACGTTGATTCAGTGGGAGAATCGTTTGGAAGTTGAATTCTTTTACGCCGTAATACGCTATTATATTATAACTCGTACCTGCTACTATGAGTCCCATCATGGGAACCCGAATTCAATGTTTTGATGTTTGTCGGCTACATAACGGCGGTACGTACCAAAACCGACAATACACAGGATACGACCTCGTGTTCGCGAGAAAAAGGCGGCTATTCTAAGAGTCGGTTGCCGAAATTTGGATCGTTGAGAGCGTTTAAATTGTTTTACATGAGAATGGCTGCCCCTGTACCTAGTAACATCCAATGTGTACATGCCTTAATGACGGGGCAGCGTAGTTTGGTGAAGCGAAGCAACATATATGCCCCAATTCAACTTTGCCACAATAATACTGCAACCGGTATTTAATTTTAAAAAGGCAGCCTGTAACATGCCGAGCTCCTTGCAGTATGGCATGTTGTGGCCAAATACTCAGAAATTGTTCTTTCAGAAAAAAACGTCCCCAAGCAGAAATCAAGGGTCTCATAGAGTGCATATTTTAGCCACCTGACATAACTGATTATCAGTAAATCATGCACACCCACTCATCTTTCCTATCCAGCTCTTGCATTTCCGTTGCCCTTTCTACAACTAATGGTTGCTGTACATAGCTTAAACGCGGCTGTCCGAGCTCGACGCGCAAGCTTGGGGAAGTCACATTCACCGACGGTGATGGATAGGAATGTCACACGGTAGGTTCGTTTTCCAGAACACACCAAGCGGGAAAAAAAAATTAGCTTCCTCCGAAGCACTCGCTCGCTCGGTGGAGGCAAAACGTGAACGAGGTTCGGGAGCGATCAGTCAGACGTACAACAGCTCACGTTCAGGAGAAGAAAGACAACGTACAAAATTTCCATGACAGGCTGAAGCGATGCATTTAATATCGTAACGTATCACGAAATGTTAATACCAACAAAGAGGTTTATAAAAATAAACATAAAACTAAGAAACATGTGTTCACAAATGTACAAAAATTTCATCATTGAAAGAAGCACCAAAGGTTGGAAAAATGGATGAAATTTCTCAGCCCATGCGTACCAGGTTGACTTGAATAGCGTACACGAGGTCAACGGTAAGTAAAAAATACATCTATAGTTTTTAGTGTTTTATAGGCTTAGCAAATGCTAATAAGCAAATACTTGCTGATTCTCCCTTACATGTCAATAAATATGCCCCACCAGCAATCTCTCTCTCTCTCTTTCTATATATATATATATATACAACAAATTTTCTTACTGCTATCTTACGTACCACGTCTCCCAATCCTCCAACATACAAACCTTGGAAGTTAACTGTAAAGCGTACTTCACAGATACACTTGCGTGCAACAGACGAAGCCAAACGTGAGAGAAGTGATGTGATGTAGCTCCGCTAAACCCTGCCACAGCTTATTTTAGACTAGAGTACAATGTTAAGCATACTTTTTGTACAACTCTACTGCAATTAACGAAGCCAAACGTAAGAATCATAATAGGGTGTGATGGGAAAGCCAAGATGTGGTATTGGGTACCCTCGGAAATTTCCAAAGAGCACAATATTGCGTTAGCATGTTAACCTATTAGATCAACTTAAAATGTCTCTTCATGGCGACTTTTCCAACTTAATTTCTTGGACTTCATATTTTCGCAACGTTACCGCTTTATGTTTTTATATACTAGACTGTTAAGAAAGGGTAAGAAGACGACCAACCGTTGCCACCTTGCGGGTTTCCGCAGAACTCATTTGCAATAATAGACTGTTATGTAAAGTATGTCAAGTAGGCCAGCTTTATGAAATCATTACATCGCATGTACACGGTGGATCAAAAGTTCCCGGGACACTCTCCCATGTATTTCTTTGGAACTGCGGCCAGGGAATTTTTTTTTTTCTGTATTCCTGGAATTGAAACACGTAGTTGCGGAAGTGTCAGGCACCACGGAGGAAACACCAGTTTCTCAGCAGGCGTAAAACCTGACGTAAACGACGCACGATGTGCACAGACAATCGCATTAAATTTCGAAAAATCAAATTTGCCTTCATCAGCCCTAAAACAATTGAGCTTGAACCTTCTGCACGAAATGTACAATAACCACGTGCACATATACACCGATGGCTCAACCACAGCGTCTAGTTCTGGCGGTGCGGTGGTGATTCCAGCTAGAGGAATCACTCTGCGAATCAAGCTATCACACTGTCACTACGTCTACGGCGACAGAACTTGCGGCTTTGCGTGGCGCCCTAGAGTACATCAAATCTCAGAGACCGAGTAAATGGGCTGTGTTTTCCGACTCGAAACCGGCCCTACAGAGCATGCAGTCAGTCCTTCGACGAGGTTTGCATGAACAGTTAACTTACGAAGTTGTCAAGCTTCTTCACGATGTCACAGAAACAGGCCACGAGGTCAAGTCTCAGTGGCTTCCTGGTCATTGTGGGACCAGTGGCAATGATTCTGCACACAACGCGGCTCGCACATCGCACCAAGAAGAGCGCATCCTTCCGATTCCTTTGTCAAGGGCTGACGCTGCAAAGCAACTTCTTCACCTGGCACGTAGTCTGTGTCTGCAGGAGTGGAACACCCCAAGTATAAGACATACGAGACTCTACCAAATAAACCCTGGACTGGAACTTCGACCTCCGTCCTGACTTCGTGGACGTGAAGCTTCGCTTCTTTGTCGCCTTTGGTTGGGGGTTGCCTTCACAAAAGCATATAGAACCCTCATCGAATTGACCGACAATGCGGAATGCGACGTCTGCTGCGCCAAAGAAGACATCGACCATCTGATATGCCATTGCCCTTAATTTGCCTCCGAAAGACAGAAGCTTCCGGACGCATTGCGACAATTGGACGATCGGCCACTCTCTGTGCAGATGCTACTCGAACACCGTCATCGCCTTTCGTCGGCTCAAAAAGTAGTGAAAGCTGTCTTGTGCTTTTTGAGGACTACAGGCCTATGTGACCACCTTTAACTTTTGTGTAGTGCCACCGCTGCATACGCGCCAGCCGATTGACTGACCATCCTTTTTTTCTCTCTCTTTCTCTTCTCTTTCCCCTCTCTCTCATCTTTATGCCCCCTTCCCAATCCCCCCGCGTAGGGTAGCAAGCCGGGCATGTGCCTGGTTAACCTCCCTGCCTTCTCTCTTGTTGTTCATCTCCCCGCGGCCTGGGAACTTTTGACCAGGACTTTACATTGCTTTATAAGTAATGCTTATGTACACCTCGGGACTGGTGTACTATGAAGCACAAGTGCATAAACTAGTTCGATCAATGCGACAGCACTTAATAGACATATCGTCGAAATGTTGTGCTCTCTCTCTCTCTCTCTCTCTCTCTCTCTCTTTCGCTTTTTTTTCACTTTTTTATCAATAAAATAATGTTGCAAAAACCTTCTTCCAGGAAACCTAGTCTATCACAATACTGACCGCAATACAGTAAGAATCATAATAAACCACGAAGCTTTCTTTACAACAAAAGATAATAGTAATATTAATAAAAAGTGGTTCGCAAAATACGTTAGTTCGTTATGTCTCAATGAACCGATCGTAACACCTCTCGACTAAAAACCAGAATGATCTCGCCAGCAATCACACCGATTTATGCACTTTCACCGACATTTAATGCCAACCTAGCTGGGCAACATCTACATTTTACTTTTGGCTTTTTCAATCATAAGAGGGAAACAATGCGGAAACCAATATTGCAAAAAAACAACTAAATAAAGAACCGCAGACAATTACGATGCCGTCTAATGCAAATCTTTAGCGCAGCAGATGCACACAAGTTTTGATTTTGTGATATACTGGCTAAAACGGACGATATTGTCTGCGAGGCACGTTGCGAATGCCACGGCGTGACTATCTCGCTAATCTCAATATCGCGGGAACCAACGCGTGGGCAAAATTCAGAGCAGCAGCCACCGACAGCGCGCGTTACTCTGGCGCCATCTCGTAGTTGTGGGGCGGGTTTCCTCCTGAACATTCTACCCTTCTGTCTGCATTCACTTTCGTGTTTCACTGCGTCACTCTTTTCGTTACGATGGACGAGGCACGCCGACGCCCAACGCAGCAAGACTGGCTGCAAAGGCTGAGCACTAC
Organism: Rhipicephalus microplus; assembly: GCF_013339725.1. Classification (NCBI taxonomy): domain Eukaryota; kingdom Metazoa; phylum Arthropoda; class Arachnida; order Ixodida; family Ixodidae; genus Rhipicephalus; species Rhipicephalus microplus. The sequence goes on from NC_051171.1 coordinate 136,009,172, forward strand.
AGCGCGAGCAATGAAATTCCTAAAACAATCATTACCCAATCAGTTTACATCAATATCTTATAAGAGGAGGGACGTTTTAACGAATGAAGATTTCAGAAACGAACAATTTCAAGTGAGTAATGATAAATTTCGAAGACTCAAGGCATGACGAAACTCAGCTTCCAGATCATAAGAGTACTTACGCCAGCGACCTGATCCGACATATTCAATTTTACAGTTTAGTACATTCATAAAAATATGACGCTACCAACCTCAGGATCATGAAGTGTCTAGATTTGTTTTTTAATTTCATAACTAAATACAGACTTGACCATTCCGCGCGTGCGTAAAAATGTTAATTTTTCATCCCAACATCTATGACCAGTGACACGCATGAGATTGTTAGTTCCTTAATGCTCATAAAAGTTTGTAAGTTACTATACATCAATTCACGCTAAGTGGCTTATAACAATACACAATCATGTAGTGTATTTGTATCCAGCTTGCAAATTTTCACCACCTTTTCCATAACAAGACTCGCTTTCGCCGCAGGGGCGACGCAATGAACGCGATATCAAAAAACTGGAATGTCACACGACAAGCAGCTCGACTCGAACGACAAGCAGCCGAAAACTTGTTGCCCACCACTAAATAACAATGAAGGACGCTCAGAAATAACGCACCGGTATAGACAAGACAAGCGTGGACTAACAACTGTCCCAGTTGTTGTGCTTTTGTGTTGGAGCAGCGCGCTGCAAAGGGTAAATGGTGTATTTAAATAGATCACCGTTATCATGCCGGCAGACGCATGGCGCGTGGTAGAGTTGTCTACCGCCGCGTGCTGCGGAACGAGAGGTCACTGGTTCGAATCGCCGGTCAAGTACATTAATTTTTTTTTCTTCTGGTGAATTTTTCTTCGTGCCTTTCTCCGTGCCTTTGTGTGAGACACGACGGCAACGGCGAGAATCCGCCGCGAACGTTCATATATTACTATCGCCATTAAACGGGAACTTAATGGGAAGATGCCACAGCAGACTTCATCTGCGCTAAAACCAAGCGTATTACACAGTGATGTAATCACAAAACTCAGAGATACCAACTACTACTGCCACCACTACTACCTGTTTATACCACGCGTGTCGAATCAATTCCCGAAGAAGAAAAGCTAGAACGACGACGCTCAAAGGCACTGGGTATCATTTGCAGGACCCTGCCCAGTCACAAAGGTCCGTGAAGGAAATATATTAAAAAAAAGAAACGGCGCCATTAACTCAGCCGTGACCCGTGACTCCCACGAAATTACTGCTGCGCCTTCATGTTCATTTGCTTCCTCCTTAACATCCCGCGTTCCAGTGACCTAAACGCTTTCGAGGCACGCGGAGGAAAGAAGTCGTGGAAAGTACAGAAAGATAAACAAAAGTGTGATAAAAATAAAAGTGGCATACGTACAGCAGAAAGACGAGATCTTAGAAGTTTCAATAAAGGAACGACCTCGGCCGAGCAGACGAATTTGGCCTCCCACGCGTGGGCTCTCCCTCTCTGAGCAAGGGAGACAATAACGCACGAAAAGAAAAAAAAAACAACCGTTAAGATTGAAGTCATTTCGCAATCATTTCAAGCGTGTGGTCAGGGAAGACAGACAGACAGACAGACAGACAGACAGACAGACAGACAGACAGACAGACAGACAGACAGACAGACAGACAGACAGACAGACAGACAGACAGACAGACAGACAGACAGACAGACAGACAGACAGACAGACAGACAGACAGACAGACAGACAGACAGACAGACAGACAGACAGACAGACAGACAGACAGACAGACAGACAGACAGACAGACAGACAGACAGACAGACAGACAGACAGACAGACAGACAGACAGACAGACAGACAGACATACAGACAGACAGACAGACAGACAGACAGACAGACAGACAGACAGACAGACAGACAGACAGACAGACAGATAGATAGATAGATAGATAGATAGATAGATAGATAGATAGATAGATAGATAGATAGATAGATAGATAGATAGATAGATAGATAGATAGATAGATAGATAGATAGATAGATAGATAGATAGATAGATAGATAGATAGATAGATAGATAGGACAGACACTATACGAAGTTTAACAATGTTGCCAGGCTTTTTTTTTTTTTGCTCCAAAACCACGAAATGATTATGCCACACGGTGTTATGGAAGGCTGCGAAAACTTCGACCACATGCGGCTCTTCTATGTGCACCAAGCGCTAAGTACACGCGGCTCTGGCATTTCGCCTCCGTTAAAATGCGACCACCAGGGCCACCGAGATCGAACCAGCGCCTTTCGGGTCAGCATCCGAGCGCCGTATGCCATCGCGGTGACTGAGAGTTAGGTGTACTTCCCTGCAGCTAATCCGAGAAAGAAAAGTAAAAACTACAGGAAAATAAAATGTGCAGTCTAGATAGATGCGCAGACAGAGAGTACTATATTACAGAAGTTCACATGCGGGCCGCCGGATCAACGGTAGTCCAGACTCGCTTACGTCTGCCTTCTCTCAACAGGCCAAGCGGGACGAGACTAAGATGCGGATATGCCGGGCGAGGTTGCAGATGCAGGGAACGTGGGGGAGGACGAGAAATAATTAGGCAGCCTCGAGCCCAGTTCTTATATAGGACGTCGGGATGTGGCGTCGAGACACGCGAGATTTTGAACAGTTCCTCTCGGCTCGGCTAATAAGGCGGTCCCACCGAGGCGCGTTTCGTCTCCTCCGCTCCTTTCTTTCCGTCCGTCCGATAAGAGATCCCTTCAGGATTCACCTCAACGAAATAGTAAAGCCAAGTGTGAAAGAAAGAGAGAACAACAACAGAAAAAAACGCGGAGAGAAAGAAGATGAGAGAGAGAGAACAAAACTCAAAAAAGCAAACTCAGCGCGTGAAGACGCCATCCCATGCGTGCGAGCACGCTCGGGAAAGAGTTCGAGCGTAATTACCAATGATGACGATAATGGCGCGGGGCGCGCGCTAAACGGCGAACTCACTGCTCGAGGTTAGCGCCGCGTGCCGCATTCTGCGGCCTGCCGACGGAGTCGTACGCGTTCCGGCTAAGAGCCACCCCCAACCCCTTTTTGGTTCACCCCCCTCCCCCCATCCTAACAGACGGTCACCCTCCACACAGTTGAGGCGACGCTCTCGTTTTAATGGCTGTGCACGAAGAGAGCGGTCGCTGAAACGAGTTGAGCATTGAGAACGATAGCAGCGGACAAGCACCGAGAGGTCTGAAATTTTAAGCGACGGCGGGCGATCTTGGCGAGAAAAAAAAAAGAAAAAGGACGAGGTAATCTCCGATTGTCAGGCGCTGTTCCGCGAGCGGAAGGAAAGACCAGGCAGCATCCCCGACCGTCATCACTTATGCGTAATCATTTACACCTAGTTTGATCTAATTTACGCAGCCCTAACGGGTATACACGAAGACCTGGAGCACTGCGGCAAATCCATACGCGAGAACAACGTCGAAGAGGACTCGCCCTACAGCGATGAAGTACTAGTAAAGTGCCCTGTACGCTGTAGTACTACGTTGAAGGTAGGATATAAGCCGACGCCGGCACGAAATTCCGAAGTGCGAAGAACATATGGCTGCAGCGAGCTTAATAGCCATCGCTTGTATCACTTGGGCGCACCATGAAAACTGGCCTCCTGATAATACTCGAGACAGAATTATGAAAGGATATTCGTACTTCCCCAAGCGCAATGACTTCAATGTTTTTTTTTTACTCACTAAAGCTGCAAGTAAAAAAAAAAAACTGGACAGCTGCGCATTAGTGGAGCGAAGGCTATTGGCAGCGGCGAAGCTTGTGGCATTACCGTCCCTCTCACTCTTACTTCTCTTTCTCGCCCCTTGCTGTACTACAATATACGCGGCTAAGCGAAGTCTTGTCCTCTCATCTGCTTCTTGCCTTCTCCTCATCTCCACTTCTTTTTTCCACCCCTTGATGTAGTATACTACACATGGCTACGCTTGCTCTCTGTTCTTTCATCCTTTTTGTGTCATCTTGATTCTATGTCTTCCTATCCCTATCATCGGCGCCCATGTGTTTTTCTTTAACCGCCTTTCTTTTTCTTTACCTTGCTCGCTATTTCTATCTTCCCCTCTTTCTATTGCTTTCTTTATTTCTCTTACGTTTTCCCTTTCTTTCTCTCTCCTCTGAGCTCAAGTTGTATCTTTTTCTCCCATTCGTTTCTTGTCTCTATTTTTATTTGTCTTCGTATCTCCCTTTTCGTACTCGTTCCCTCACTCATTAGAGTCACCGAACCCCACGCTGGACGAAGCGGTGCCCGTGTTCTGGGAGAAACGAGCAAACCAGCTGATAAAGAAGAAGACAAAGAGAACACGTGCTGGTTCATGGCAATTATAGTTGCCTGGTGTTACCACACGGCATAACAAAATCTTAACCACTTTCTCCGCGGTAACTGCACGATTGTAACGAATCTTATTTTACGCAGAGCTTGTGCAAGGTGCCAGCACCGGCTGCCTTCTTGCCTCACTGCAGCGAATGGATGAGCAAGCGAAACAGTCTTGTTGAGTAAGTTTCTGTGTATAGTTTTCATGTATTCAATGACCTTCTACGTATGTCGATGACAAATACATGAGCGAATGGCTGAGCAATGAACTACTGATCGAGACGAGTACAGGAGTAGGCTGATCACTAAATAGCAAAATCGATGGCCTGACTTAGCAAGCAAATGCACCTCAACGTGAAGCAGTGAACAGGTGTATCACCGAGTGAGCAGAAACGTGTGAGGGCTGCAGGTGAGTGAGTGAACGAGCGAGCGAGCGAGCTGTGAATGTATTGTACGAGCGTGATGACGAATAGTTCACTGGCGCTCATGTCGCCACCATAGGCGGAACGAATATGTCAATAAACAAAAAGCATTGTGACGTAAAAATGACGCGATTCTGCGAATCCACCCGTGAGGTCGTCAAAAGCTAACGAGAGCGCCTATGTCGGGCTGAGAACTCCCGCTTCTCTCCGCAAACGTCGACCTCGTATAAGTGAGTACCGCATCATTTAATCATCGGGGAACACGAAACCCTTCGAGCTCGTTGAGCAGCTATTCCCGACACCACTCGCATTTTCATTATGCCGCCTGTACTTGTAGGACAGACTTCCATCAAGAAGCATCCCAAGAACGAAAACGCGGCTAGAGTCGGCAAAAGAGGGTGAGGTTGATATAAAACACAGAAGACCGAAGGCGTTCGGTAGACCGGATGCCAAGCTACGGAGAGGAAAGAGACCGAATAGATGAAGCGTCATGCCGGTAGCCAACGAAATCGTATATACCGATCGTTGAGACTCGGCTCCGCCTCAAATAAGTGGACCTTGTCGACCGCCACGAAAATGTTTGGTTTATCTCCATTACTATCTCTCTCTCTCTCTCTCTCTTGAACTTTCTTTCCCTCTCCACCACCGGCATTTCATTTCACGCCCACATTCTATCTCGTTTGGTTCCCGTTCAAAGCACCGCAGGCGCGTACTTTCGGAAAGGAGGTAGAGGCGTTCGACGAGGTCTCCTCCGCAGATCAAGCACATTGGAGCAACGAAAACTATACCGGCAGATACGCGATTGCCGACGGCAGAAAAAGCAGCAGCGGCCAGCGCTGCCACCAACTAACGGCACGCCCGATCGTCTCCTCCGGCTCCTCTCGCAGTTCTCCAGCCGCTCTATCGTTTTTTTCCTTTCTCGATAAAACGGGACCACACACAGTTCTCGTTATCCCGAGTGTGACCCAAAGAGGGAGGAACAAAAGAGAAACACCAGAGTTTGTTGGGAAAAAAAGAAGAAAAGACGTAGTTGCTACTGTCGAAGGATGAAGCGAGAGCGACGCCGACTATGAGCGTTATTATATACAAAAATAATCGCACTATAACTCGTGGTACCTATTGCAGCGGACATGCGGACATTCGTATCAGCATACACAACAATGTGCTTGCGTGTAGTGAGGCTTTCACGCTTCGCTCTTTACCACTTTGCGTTGGTTGGTGCCGAATTTTTCCAGCCTCTCTGAAGTTCATGGGGGTCTATGACAATCTAGCGTGACGCGACAGCTGCACCACAAAATTGGCGCTTCTTACGTACTTCGGAGGAACGCTGTAGATCTTTTTTTTTTCTACTGTGACAAGCTCATCTTCTTCTCTTTCATTCGTTTACACCTCTTTTTCCCCTTGTCAAAAACAAGGTAGAAAGCTGGACTCAAGTTAGTCTCCCTGTCTTTCTTTCATCATTCTCTCTCTTCGGTTTAGTGCTTCAATTACAGTTCCGATCTCCGTACGGAACCAGAATGATTCCGATCTACGGTAGTTGGAAAGGACAACGTGGGTATCATTATAACACCGACACCTATCGGAGAGCAGCAACAACACTGGGCTATTGTTTCTTAGGCTAAAACGTTTCGCTTGAAGTACCTAGCATACACGACCAATGGGAGTCACAGACGCGGCAATGAAGACCAACACTAGAAGAGTTACGCCGTGGCTTCAGATGATTCCGTCTTTATAATAAAATCTCTTTTTATTTCCGCATGCAAGCAATGCGCTATAAGTGCGGCAATGCACAGTGATCCCAGTCTCGCGCAGGCCTTCGTTGTCTCGGAGAATCCACGACAGTAGAATCAATTATTATACCTGGAAGTGTCAAAATACAATGATTAACGCGACGAGAGCGCCTAACGCCACAATACAAAAAGGAGGCGAATTTCACTACACTCCGGACAATTCTAGGAGGCGTTGAACAGTCACACTGCGAATTTTTCGGAGTACTTTTGAGTGGGGAACTGCAAATTAGCAGGTGAATGACGTAATGAGAAGCGCACCCTATACTTGCTATTAAAATCAGGTTTTTTTTGCGGAAACCCGTCTTGTCGGGAAGAATAACTGGATGTAAATACGAGGACACGAACCAAGCAAGGATCAAGAATGTGCCCACACTTCAGATCCCGCAACGGCAGCCTTGTTCCCCAATCATATCTTGTTATTGATTAAATCTTCTTCTTTTCTTTTTTTTGTTTTTACAGCTTTTCGATGGCGACCGAACAAAACGAAAAGAAAGCCGTATACTCTATTCAATTTGGGTATTGATTACGCATCACAATTTACGCCCACGTAAATGTAAGCAATATAACCGCAACCAGCCTTACCTTCTCCACCTCTCCTATTCTTTTTTTTTTAACGCTGACGAATTAAGGCCAGAATCAGAGCTACGTGTATGACGTCCTCAAAACGTTGAAGGAGTACTGACACGAAATTTAAATAATTTCAGCTTGTCACTCGAAACAAAAACACGGCTGTCAATAACCTAAAAACAGTGCCGTTGTGTTTGGGAATACATTGAACATATTTTCAACACCACTGCCTTAAAAAAAGCCATTTTTGGTTTCGGTATCGATGAGGCAGCTTTGCAGTGACGCAAAACACAAGCCTGATGTTACGAAAACACAGCAACTCCCCAATTACGAGCACCGGTTCTGCCAATTGCTGTCAATTAAGCGTGGTTCACGCAAACGGGCAGCAAATTTTAGTCCAGCTACTCCGAAAGCAATATGTGCGATTTAACGTGTGTGCAGGACGCAGACTTCGCAAACCCTGTGTTGACTCGTCATGATAATGTAGGCTGCGGTTGGGGGCTTGCTTGTAGATGCAGAGTGACGAGAACTTTGAAATAAAAGTAAAATTTTTATATATGAGTGTTGTCTGGCTCCGGTGTCGGACAGCGTTTGTGGTGCATATCGTGGAAACGAAAAAAAAAATTGGGGACCCTTAAGCTTCGCCTGTAAGAGTTGAACGCGATAGCGATATCCTGTTCCTAGTGCGTACTTCAAAAAACTCAGTGGAAGAAAAGCAAACCGTAATGCTACTATTTCTGGTTGACCTCCCTGCCATTCTCTCACTTTACTCTCTCTCTCTCTCTCTCTCTCTCTCTCTCTCTCTCTCTCTCTCTCTCTCTCTCTCTCTAATGCAGGAAATATTTTGGAACTTGCTATGCACCGACTACGTGGCGTTAAGCGAATAGGCACAGTAGCGTGTGTGCCATTATGAGTGATTATGATCATCACATGTTCTGAAGCCCGATGGAAATGTACGCTTGTACCACGCACAATTACCGAAATGTTTCATGGCATATTGTGAAGCATGTATACAAGACGTGTGTGTTTGTAAAGCATGAAAGTTGCTTTCACTGCATTTCTTTAAGGTTTTTTGTTTTTTCTGTATTGAAAATTAGACACGTTTTTGTGGATTTGCTAAGTATATATGCAAGTAAACCTTTGAATGTTTGTACAGTAGTTGTGCGAGTGAATGCATCCCTATAGGCCAAAATAATATGGTACAATTTTCAATACGAATAATAATAAATACCATGAAATAAAACAAAAGGATGCATAGCAATATGGTACAACACCCGCTTGCCACGCAAACAACCCGGATTCGAACCCCACTCGAGCCCAGAAGTTTTTTCTATAATTTATTTTATTAGCATGTTTATCGATTTTTTGGTCAAGCACAAGATGGTGATATTTCGCTCACAACAAACCGCGCCAACGGCGGATTTTCTTGCGAAACAAGGTCTTCAACGCAGTCGCGTTACAAAATGTATCTTTCGGGGTTCCTCAAAGTAGCATCCGACCTCATTTAAGCCAACTCCGCGTAACACCAAATGCGCGCGATGCGGCACCTAGAGGAGTACCGGTACCAAGGTGGAACGGGTGAGAGGTAGAGAAGGGATGTACGGGGTAATGTACAGTGGGAACGCGCTAAACGAGAGGAGAGTTACTGCGAGGCAAGGCACAAAGGGGAGCCTGCCGCTGGAAGGGGGAAGATCGAACGGAACGGGATAGAAAGAGGAGAAGGAGGGGACGAAGTAAGGATAGCGGAGCGGCGATGAGGTCGGCAAACAGAGAGAATGCGAGGAGGAGCGCGTGGAGGAGGAAGAATAAACGCGGAAGCAATATAAGGCATGAAAAGGGACAAGGCAACGAGAAACCACGAGAGAGCGCAGGAGAGATGAATGTTCGGAGGCGCGTGCGCGAGACAGGGGAGTAAGAAGTGCCTTTAGTGGGGAAGGGTGGAGGTGGGTAGAATAAATCGAACAAGAAGCGAACGTCGAGCCGCTTTCTTCGGCGGTCCCACACCGTAGAGCTCGGAATAGCTCCGTAGTCCGCTCCTCCGCAGTGCCCGCCAACGTATACAGTATACTGTTCCTTCGCGCTCAATTCGTTTTCGTTTTTTTTCTTTATTTATTAGCTGTGAAGCATAGAAATTAGGGGCCAGTAATGGGCCTGCTGTTCTCCCCACTACCAAACTGTCAACTGACAAAAAACGTCAAATAAACAAAGAGAAAGAACGAAAGAAACGCAATAGAAAAAGGGAAGACAGTGACAAACCACCACGAAGGGAAGTCCAATGGCGAAGAAGAAAAATTGGGCCAATATGACTGTCATTGTTAAACATAGGAAACTGGGCAAGTAAGCCACGCACGACGAAAAAACATTATGAAGTACTTCAAAAAGTTTCACGAGTCTCAAAAATCATTCATACGATACATGTGCTAGGGTTAACGTTTTTTATTAATAATTATTTGTTAAGCGAAAGTCGTGCCTTCATTGACCGATGGCTTAAGGGGGGGGGCGGAGAATTGGAGGGAACATAGATAGAAACACTGCCAGGTTAAAGTAAAGGACGCTTCAAAGATTGGCGTCACTAACGTAGCACACTCATCACAACATTCTAGCTTGGTCAGAAAAAAAAAGGACCAAGTCAAGTCACGTCCTCATGGCAAAATAGAGCCCACGCATAAGCCTGCTTACAGACTACAAAGAATGCGGAGGAAGCTGTAGACGTTCCCGAAGCGGATACATGAAAAAAAAAAAACTCGGAGGATTCCATTAGGCATTGGCCTTAAACGACTCGAAGGCTAAATCCATCTTATTTTTCCTCGCCCTCAATGTATTGAACCAATCCCGCCCCGTTCCGAAAAACTTGCTGCGCCTAACGTAGTTTTATATTGCGTCGAGGATCGCGGGCATTACAAGCTGTCCGAACCTCAACTGGTTTTTGCATGACCTCAGTGATCACCCCACCTATGACCAAGCGAAGATGTCACGTAATCGCGTCATCTGACGCTACATTACGTGGTCATAGGGACGTTATGCTGAAGTCATCACATGGTTGCTTTTCGCATCATTCGCGTTAACACCACCGCCATGGGACGCCGACGCCGTCAACGGTCAACTTCTCCGTTCGATGAGGCCTTCAGGGTTGTCGCCTTAAGAATGTAAGGCTAATAAACCGCGCTAAGAGAAGACGTTCAAACCCGTCACTATGCTCGCGTTAGAAGCCGGTACGGACCCACCATATTATCGACGAATAAAAACAAGCCACGGCTGTGCGTTTCAGAAGTAATCGTTACGAAGGAAAGGAACCGTACGATTCTTGAAGGAACTGAGCACGAAGTAGTGAACGATGTTTCGCAGATTAATGAACTTGTGACCGGTATGCTTCGTGACCGGATGTCCCGCAAAATAATGATCTCGCACGAAGAGTCAGCAATACGCAAACTGCAGAGACGAACGCGACACGTTTGGAACTACACCGCCGGCAGACGAGATCAATCAGAACTGTCACTCCTCACGAGCTGGGCAAGCCGCAGTCCAGTCGGCAACCACACTTGGCAAATGTTCATTTAAAATCTCCAGACTCCGGGCGTTAAACTGACGAGGAACCCTTCATAACGCAAGACGCTTTCTGAAAAACGCACCGGATAATAAATTGCGCCTTTTTTTTTTTTTGCAAGTCATACCTTTGAGAATCCTCTTCCTCTCGAACGTACCACCGTTAATGGTTGCACAGAGTATTATTTTCATTTTTATTTTTACCATTACTTCTTTAAAATCTAGATATCGAGGCTCGAATCATACGAACGTTAATGTTTTCTATGGAGTGATTAAAGACACTGCATTCTGGTGAACTGGCAGAAGACAAAGGAATAAGAGAACGCTGTGGTATTACGAAAAAAAAAATACCTCAGAACGCTATTATACCGGTAAAAGCAAGACATTCACGAAACGACTTCAGCACTGCCAGCAATGCTAAATTCTACCAACAAGATGAAAAAGAACAGATAAGTAAAAAGGGCCAAACAAAATGTGAGGGGGGGGGGGCACGAAGAGAAAGATGGCGACAAAGGGAGATAAAGTATCTCGGATTCGCAGTCGTCGGTTCGCCTGCATAAATAAATAAAGATCGAAAGAAGGGAAGTGCCGGGCGTGAAGGAAAGATGAGAGAAAGAAATAAAAAAAAAGCGACAAGGAAGCGGAGAAACACCGCGATCTCGGCAGGAGCGAACGGTGAAATAGCGCATAGCCGCTACTGTGGAATCACGTTCCGCGCGACATTTCACGAGAACGGCGTGAAGCAGCGACGTACTGAGGAAAAAAAATGTAATTAAGTGCAAGGAAACGCAAAATCAAACAGGCAAAGAAGAAAAACGACGGAAGCTAGAGCTGAAAATGCAGAGGAAAGTGAGAATAAAGGGAAAAGAGAAGTGACCGAAAATAAAAAAAACGACAGGGAAGAGGAACTAAAAAAATACAAAAAAAAAGAGCGTAAAAGCAATAGTGTCCCTAGCGGACGCCGTTTTTCGACGTTGCACTGCGCTCCAGGCCAGAACGGAACGGCTCTTTTTTGTATCTGTCTCTTTTTTACCATTCTTTCTCATTCTCGAAAGGGCTTTTTTGTGAATGTACGGGCGTGTCGTTTCGCTCTTCCATAGTTATCATATTTACACTGCTTGCCGAGTTGTTGTTTACGTCTCTTTCGCGTCCCACGCTATGTATGCTTGGAAAGGTTTTGACCCAGCCCCACCGACAGCGCCCCGTGGCCAACGCACACACACACACTGACGCTAAAGCACGCAGAAAAGCACGCGCACAGTGGCACAACGTCACCGGGGCGCCAGAGCCGTGCGATCCACAGCTGGGGCAGGTGCTGCGGTAGAGGGACAAACATGTGAAAAAAAAGGGGGAAGGGGGGACACAACAAGGAACGAAGAGGGAATCGAAAGGGAATAAAAAGGGATTCAAAATGGGAAATAGAAGAGAAAAGGACACAACAAGGAACGAAGAGGGAATCGAAAGGAAATAAAAAGGGATTCAAAATGGGAAATAGAAGGGAAAAGGACACAGCTAGGAACGAAGAGGGAATCGAAAGGGAATAAAAAGGGATTCAAGATGGAAAATAGAAAGGAAAAGGACACAACAAGGAACGAAGAGGGAATCGAACGGGAATAAAGAGGCATTCGAAATGGGGATTAGAGGGAAAAGGGACACAACAAAGGGCGAAAAGGGAATCGAAAGGAAATAAAAAGGGATTCAAAATGGGAAACAGAAGGGAAAAGGTATCGAACGAATTCGCACCCTTCCGAGCACCACGCATTCCTAACAACGCGCTACGTCTCTTCGTGAGTATGCCAAGTAGCGGCAGCCGCGCTTCCGAGCTTCCGGTGTCGCCGCCTTTCGACACCCGCCGCCACGGCCACTTCCGGTGGCGCTGAAATCGCGCTATCTCTCTCTTTCGGCATTGACGGCGACGCAGTCAATGCCGAGTGGCTTATCTCGCTACGCCCTACTGTCGACAAAGCGTGATGTCTTCTTTTTCATTCCACGTTTTTTTTTATACGTCTAAGTGTTTGCACAAGACTCCCCTCCCTACATGATTCTCGCAGCCTTTTGTGCCGTGCCTCATTGCCTTTTCCTTTTTTTCTCTTTCTTTTTTGTAGCCCGCTCTAACGCCCCTGTTTCCCTTTTACATCCTTATCGCTACTTCTCTTTCTAACCGGTTTTTAGGAAACGTAGCAGCACCACCGCTACGGCAGCTTCCCGGAGGTGCTACTTGCACCGTAAAGGTTCTTCTTTCTCACCTCCGGAATTTCCACGCTGTTTACGATGCCTCCCTCCGGCGACGACCCGGGAGGAGATAGAGCCGGCGCTCTGCCGAACTAACTTCGCGACGCTCGAAGAAGCCAAAAAAAGAAGAAGAAATAATGCTGGAACCAATTTGTCGCGGTCGCGATGCCCACGCGCACATAAAGAGCTGCATATTAAGTTCCGCGCGACTGCTCTAGACGTAACTCCGTTGAGGGCAATCATTTTGATGCGAACTGAGTTTCCCAATTCGTCAGTTTCTTATTTCCACGTAGGGCGAACCGACCTCTTCATGTCTGTATTTTCCACAAGCACGTATTGCAATTCAATATCTCTTAATTACGCCGGAGGGTAACTTGGCCCTTTCCTGCAGTAAGGTTATGCTCACATGTATCAATATCACATCTATGATATGCAACCCTTAATACCACATTTTCATGTTTTGTGCTGTTCTTTTTTTTTTGCATTTATGGACAACACAACGCGGTGGTGAATCTTGGGTGCTCCGCAAGGAACAATGTCACTATGAACCAGCAACAACACAACAACGTAAAGCTTGCTTCACCTCGGTGAGACGCATATTGGGGAGAACCCCACTTAAATATGAGTGCGTTACACGCGATATCACATAGTGCAATGCAAGCATTCCTGTAGTGCATGATTGCGCGGAACCTAAACCACCAATAAAAACGACTACGAGTACCATAATTTTAAGAGAGCTTTGTCATCGGGAGAACATCTGGTTCTATAAGAGATAAGGACGCGCGATGCAGAGAGATTGTTTCGAGTTTCTGTGACGCTACCGCAAAACTATGTGGCCTTATGGCCAGTACGACACTCAGTCGCTTAATAGCAGATTTATTTATTTATTTATTTATTTATTTATTTATTTATTTATTTATTTATTTATTTATTTATTTATTTATTTATTTATTTATTTATTTATTTATCGCAAGCAGGACAGATGGTATATAAAACACAAGCACAGTCGCTTACCAACCCACCATAACAGTGAGAACACGTCAACGTAAACGAACCTGCATTTCAATAAATGTAGAGATAAACTGATTGCCCAACGAAATTGAACTATGACACCAACGACGACAAGCAATTCGAGCATGACGTAATTTTTTCTTTCATACGATTACCTTGTCTTGTTTTCTAACCTGCATTTCGAAGAGAAAACAACAACAACAATGTAGCATCGCAATAAAAGCCACTTTTGACGTGTTCTAATTACGTGTGGTATCGCAGCGTATTTACGGGTCCACTTTGCTTCGAGTGTTCAGCATCTTTTTCGTCAGTTTCACAAACCCGGATCACGCACCAAATAGAGGCCATCGTAATTTGCGATACAATTGCCGTTAAACACACACGGTTAATCGTAATTTCGCCACGGTATAACGTACGAGTCTATTTCTACCTTTACGTACAAAGCGGTACATGAACCATCAGAAGTTTAGGCACACGACGATACAGATGCCACGGAGAACGCTTGAAAGTGATCCCAAGCAGTGCCTATGTGTCTCCGTGTGTGCGTACGAACCAAAGATCGGGAATTTAATGGCTCGTCTTTCTTCGTTAGACAACGCACGTTTAGGAAAAACTGAGAAATAGTAAAGCAAATAACAGGATATCGGACGTTATTTCAAGTAATTATGAAAAAGAAAATATGTGTCGAAACTTAAAGTTTACTAAAAGATGAGGTACCACCGGCAGCGACCGAACCTGTAATCTTCGAATGTATCTGTAACATTATGTGTATGTGTAACCTTCCGATATCTGTGTGTATATGTCTGCCGGTATGTGTGGTCCTTAGTTTGTGCAGTTTATATCTCTATAGGGCATATCCATGAACTCGCACGACAAGACCTTCTAAACCTTGCACCGACTTTGACACGGCAGAATGTTGCGCGCGCAGGTGCGTTCTTTGATTTATATGTAGGGTTTCAAACGTCCCAAAACGCCCATATGATTATGAGAGACGCCGTAGTGGAGGGCTCCGGAAATTTCGACCACCTGGGGTTCTCTAACGTGAACCCAGATCTGAGCACACGGGCCTACAACATTTCCGCCTCCATCGGAAATGAAGCCGCCGCAGCCGGGATTCGAGCCCGCGACCTGCGAGTCACCAGCAGGGTATCTTAGCCACTAGACCACCGCGGCGGGACAGCTGCGTTCTTTCTCGCTATTGACTGACAAAGCCTGTAGCCTTTTAGAGCGCAGCTACGAGGGTTCAGAAGAGTAAGATATGGCAGCAAGAAAAGGGTTGCGACGAATAAAAAAGGAGGCTAGAGAAAGAGTGTGTGTGTAGATGGCCGGAGGGAGGGGGGGGGGGGGGGCTTGCGTCTCTGAAAAACTAAAAGATGCAGTAAAATCAAAAAGGAAATAGCGCGACAAACGCAGGAAAATTGCGGGAGGCACAAAAAAAGGAGCGAGAAAGACATTCTCGAATTGCCCGAGCCCTGACCAGTAATGCCGAAAGGACCGTAGCAGTGAAGCATCCGTAAAAATGGCCCAGGGACTAGCGAGGAAAAAAAAACGAAACCAAAAAAACAAAAGCCGCATTCAATTGCCGTAAATACGATTGCAAGACCCCCCCTCCCCAGCTGCCCGCAGTAGAGATGAAATAAGAGAGCTCGGCGAAAGCGCCACAAAAACACAGAAATGAAATGGCAGCCATTTCTGAATACAAAGCAAGGTGCTCAAGTGGGAAAGCCTTTGTCATTGAGGTTCAAACGCTTGATTTGTGTGTGTGTGTGTGTTTCTCTTGGTTTCGTCCTGTATTTACCTCCTCTTTCAAGCACTTGACGCCCGCGCGCTTCAAAACGCACGTTCGTGAAGATACGCCCACGCTGCCGCACTCGTAGTAAGAGGATGGTGGCCTGCTTTCAACCTCTTCCCATTTTTCTCCAGTTTCATTTGCACGTAGCAGGCGGGATTCTTTCGAAATTCTACCGTGCGCTGACGCATTGAGGAAGTCCCGGTGCAGAGACACGTCGGATCCAGGGACGCGAGCAACGCTTGTTCGATATGAGCAGCAATGCGGTTCGTACAACCCCTTCTGAGTCGTTTTAATAGGACCGCAAGTATCGGGACATCTCGGTTTGTTGGCTGGTTTATGGTGAACAGCTTCTCAAAGCAACTCAGGCTCTTAGAGGCACAGTAGTGGATCGTAACTTATTTTTAGCGCACACTGACACACGGACAAAGAAAAAAAGGATACAACACCAGCGCTACTAACAACTGAAGGTTTTACTCAGGAAAGGAACATCCTTCTTTTCTTTGTCCGTGTGTCAGTGTGGGCTAAAAATAAGTTAACGATGCACTCATACCAACTAGCCTGTCTTTCAATACTATACTTCAGTTGTGGAAAGCTCCAGAAATTTCTACCTTCCAGGTTTGTTTGTTTTTTTAGCGGGATAACAAGGACAAGATAAAGTAGTTGATGCTGATTAATCATACTTTGAAGACTCTAGTGTCACTGATTTCACACCCGTAGGCTTTTTGACAGTTGAGAATATCAATGCCACAAGTTTCACATTTAAATATATCGCCTACGTCGCCAAAAATTGCGTCACAGATTTCGAAGGGTTTTTTTATTTATTTTGGCCTCATTGACTAAACGACACTTTTTGAGACATGATATGTCAAGTCTCTGGCTCTCTCAAAAGACAATGTACTGCATTTGCACCCATTATGAACCAAACATGTCCTAACGAACACCATCTAAATTTATGACGACACGTTGATTGATGTCGAAGAGTTCAAGCTGGCGCCACCAGCCAATATTTCTTACTAGTCACGCATTTTTTTTTTTTCTCTTATCAAGCGTCTTCACACAAGCAAGCGTTTCGTTCGTTGGTATCGTGAGTAATTTACGCAGCTTTTCCATTTCACCTCCATATAAATGCTAAATGCGCATTCATTATAACGTAAGCAAGGTGCTAGTCCGCACGGGCAGCACTCTCTTCGCTAAATCAACCAAAACCATGTTTAAAGGCAAGGAGGTTTGAAGGTACGGTGACGTGCCTTTTCGTTATCCGTCGATTTTGGAGCTGCTGGAGTTATACAGACACTGCAGCCACGCGCAGTCAAGAAGCAGTAAATTTCCTCGCAGCAAAATTGACGCAGTAAAATTTTGGCTATAGTCGGCTACATTATGGCAGCTGTTGGTTAGTGTTGACAAATTTATGTTACATGATATTATTGAAACAAATTTTTTTTTTGTTCTTCCTCACATCAAAATCTGATGATGCCCTCACGTGAGCATCGGCAACAACTACCCGGGATAGTTGTGCCCGGGTAGATTCTTTGTTTTCATTTAATTACATGAAAAACCTAGGAAAAGTAGGGTGCTGTTTTCTTTTCTCTTTTTTCTTCTTTCTTTCTTCCTTTCTTTCTTTTTATCAAATATGGGCCACTTTACTCTGCGATTCTTAATTTTCTTTGTCTCAATATCTTTTCTTCCAGCCAAGAAAGAAATGAAGTCGCTCTGAAGATCCACGGATGCTTACGAGGCTCAGAAAAGATCGCCTACGTGCCACTTTAAGAAAAAAAAATAGCGTTTCGTCCTACATTCACAACAATTATACCAAAGTAAGCATACGCCAGATTTCACAGGCTCGAGCCTCGCCACCCGCGTCGCTCGAACCTCGCCCAAGTCAGCGATTTGTGTTTAAAGCCTAGCATCCCGGTACCCGTCTCTGTTTGCCGCCATAATGGCTCCGCCTGAGCCAAACTGAACACTCAGTTTGCCGCCATAATGGCTCCGCCTGAGCGTTAAACGTACAGCGCGCGTCACGTCTAACAAATGCACGCCGCATACCAGCTAGGAGCTTCGACGAGACGCCGGTGACTACAACACCTGCCCCCCCCCCTTCTTTTTTTTTTCACTTTTCGCACCCGCGCCTACATCGCCAGTGCTTCTCGCGATGCCACGAGAAAGGCGACAGCGAGACGGCATGAAAGGCGGCGTGACGTAAAACTCGTTCAGCACGCCGGCAGATCGCATGAAGCGGCTACACCGGCAAACCCAGAAAGAGACACGCGAAAATCTCGCAATGAAAGTACGAGCGAAAGGAAGGCACGAGCTGCCTGCGAAATTCACCAGAGACGCCAGCAGCTATACGGCTTTCTTTTTCCCTCCGAGCGGCATATTCAAACGCAAAAAACGGCGGGATCTCTGGAATTCCTCGGAGTACGCGCGTAATTTTACGCCAAGCGTAGTGGCATATTATTGTGCTTGCTTTTGTTTCTTCTTTTTTTTACCACATTCTCTTACAAATCACGACGCGAGAACTCAACGAAGACGCGCGCGTGCATTATTCCCCCACTAAACCAGAGCTCTACAGATGAAGTCATGAATGGCGTCGTCCGAGTAGCGAAAGGCCGCACTTGACCATCATTTGTTTTTCTACCAGGATTCAGAAGTTGCAGACCAATCTCGAAATGACCCAAATTGATCTGGCGCCTCCATGAATTAGCGCGTCCCTAATAAAATACCCTGCAAACGTCGGTATATATAAAACCTTCCAGAGCATTTCCCAGACTGGCTTTTCTACTACCTTTTTCTTAGTAACTGATACTAATTCCGAATACTGTGTTTTAGAAGTTTGCTCGCACCAGAAACATCTGTACGGAGATAGAGTACGTCATGGCCGCCATGTTTCATACACCAACTGGTATTAACTTCGAACACCTTCAGTTAACCTTCAACGTTCCGTAGTTACGAGCGTCATAAACATAGATAGAAAGACAGAGAGAGAGATAGAGCGAAGCAAGGAAATGCAGACAGGAAGAAATTCACACGCGCCAACCAGGAAGACGGACGACAGAATGGGCACGGACGAGCGTACACTCGACACTGACTTTTAATAAATCGATGCTTACCTTACTAATTCTTTAGGCATGCTTGAGGGGCAAGAATGAAATGCACCACAGAAAAGAGAGGAAAAGAAAAAAACACGGTCACATGTTTTAGGCTCAACAATAAATAGATTCAGTCGCAAATTACATCGGAGTAGTTGAGTCTTGATACTAAGCAACTATTAAGTATCAGATAGCTAAATTCATCAGAGTGAAATAATGCTAATGCCATCATACAAGAGGTCTAAACAAAGTTTATATTGCCGGTTATTCTGTGACCCTGTGCGGTTTCTTTTTTTTTTCTTTTTTTCAATGTTATTTTTGCGTTGTTCCTCTACAGCGTCTTCAATAACGGCAATGTCAAAAAACACAAAAGAAGGTGCAGTGTAACTACCGCGACCACTCTGGCACGAAGTGCCACACTATAGCAACAAGCTTGGTCGCGAGGGGCCACCAACACCACTGGTTTGGAAAAAGGGGAAAGTATGTGGCAAATGAGAAACCATTGAGTATGATGAAGGGGGGAGGGAGGGTCCACATTCAAACACGCTGTCCTCCCTTACACAGCAAAGGCGGCGAGGCACGCCGACTGCATACTACACAAGCGACGAGATTCTCTATCGCGCTCGTTGCGTTGTCGCAAACGACCGACCGACGCCCGTACAAGATCCGGGGAAGAAGAAGAAAACACAATCTTTGTCTCGCGCCCTATTTTCCTCGCTTCACACTTCCATCTTCCCCGCCTTCCCTCAAAGCAAGTTTGGAAGAAAGCGTTCGCTGACGCGAAGCGGCACAGCAGTTCAAGCAGAAGGCAAAGATCGAGCAGACGACACCCCAGTAAACGCCGCGTGTGTCAAAAAGGGGGAGTCCCTCCCTAAATGTGAGAGAAATTTCAGCCCCCCATTCTCTCCAACCTCCCTAATTTTCACTCCCTTTGAAGAGGGAGTGCTTTCTTGCCTTTTCTCTTTTCGTGACAGGAAGGAGAAAGGGTAAAATTTGATGAAAGAGGCTGGTAGTTCGGCGGAATGAGAAGTTCGCGGGGGAGGAGACTTTTCGGAAAACGCGCGTTGAGATCGTAGGGAGGGAGAAAAGAGGGGGTATAGGGACACTCGGGAAGCGCACGCCCAGCAGTGTCCGACCGACGGCGACGGCCTTGCTTCTCCTTCGGGAAAACTGCATTTGCGTACAGCGGCAACCGCGTAATTGGAAATCGATAGGGACGACGCGACAGTGCCGGCGACTGCCGCTGCGCGAACCGAGGCGCTGGTGTCGCATGCGCGGCCTCGATTCGAGCAGCCAACTTGCGCTGGACGGCCACAAAAAAAAAAAAAAAAAAACCACCACCTCTTCCGTCTCTCTATGTGTCGGCGCGCTACAGTAGTGCCACCTCTTCCTCACTCTCTCCCACACGCGAAACATTTATTACTTATTCCTTTCCCTTTTTCTACTATATAGTGAGAGACACGGCGCGACTATGTTTTTACGGTGAAAGAGTCGAGTTATCTTCATGAGAAAGTACTCAGGACCTTCAAAGTGCCTCGTTGTCCAGGTGAATTCGTTCACCTGGGCAACAAAAAAGTGAAGCAAAGGCAGGGAGGTTGAGCAAGCAGGTTGAACCCAGTTTGCCACCACCAGTTGAGTAACTGGAACGTGTGCTTTCACGCAGGTTGCCTGCGCGCAGGTGGCCACGCAAACATACCAAATTACTCTTTGTACTACAGGGCGCAGTAAAAATGTTTTACAAGTTGTTGTGTGTGGGCTCGCCGCCTGCCAAGTTAGTGAAATATATGTTACGTTATTCAAAAACCAGATTAAAACTCACGGGCTCTCTGACGCATTCACCTAAGACGATTGCAAGACGAATGCCATCTCATTTATTCTTCACAGTCGATGTAATGATCTCCTCCACTATACCTGCGAAAGTGACCCGTACCTAACGTGGATTTACAAAGCTTCCGAGATCGGAAGTATTGCGAGCTTGCTGCAATTCACATAGCTTTACATTGCCTCCGGGATCGTCCACCTTCTGACCAAGCAACAATGTCACGCGATGACGTGTTCATGTGAGTCCCCTTAGAACTCATGATGACGTCACACAGTTGGGCGAGCTGTGAGATCAAGATGGCGTGACATGGGGACGTCATCGCGTAATGACGATTGATCGCGTCACTCGTCATCGTGTTAACACCGTCATCGACAGTGCACTTTTGGCGCTTAAAAAGGCATCGCCGGAATATATATATATATATATATATATATATATATATATATATATTGTTACGGGAAAGATTTATTCACCGAGAGCTGGTCTTGCTAACGGCTTAGAGAGCGCACAGTCAAGCAGGCCAACGGGAGCAACTTCAGAGTTCAACCCACTACAACCTCCTTGTCGTCTCCTTCATTTGGGTGCCAATTCAGCTGTGTCGGTGCGACAGTTCCATACACGTATCATCACCCCGGCCCGTAAGGCACCGTCTCGGTGCATGTTAAATGAGCGAGTCGGCGTTGTAGGGCTTCAGACGAGAAACGTGGACCACTTCCGTTCTGGGAGCAGCAGCTGATGAGTTTGTGGTAGCGACAATCTCGTAGGTCACAGGTGTGACCTGACGAATGACTCGGTAGGGCCCAGCGTATCGCGATAGGAGTTTCTCGCAGAGGCCAACACGTCGAGATGGGAGCCACAGGAGAACAAGAGATCCCGCAGAAAAAACGGCATCTCTATGTCGACGGTCATAAAGAGACTTCTGTGCTGTCTGCGACGACGATAACCGAGCACGCGCTACCGCACGTGCCGTGAGGGCACGGGTGATTGCATCCTGAGCGTACGAGGTGGAGGATGGGTGGTCTGATGAAAGCAGTGTGTCAAAGGGCAGTAAGGGATGACGTCCGTAGAGTAGATAAAAAGGGGAGTAGCCCGCTGTTTCATGACGCGACGAGTTATAGGCGAAGGTTACGAACGGAAGAGCTATGTCCCAATCAGTGTGGTCGGTAGATACGTACATGGAAAGCATGTCCGTCAATGTGCGGTTTAGTCGCTCCGTAAGACCGTTAGTCTGAGGGTGGTAAGATGTGGTGAAGTTGTGACGCGTAGCACAAGATCGGAGTAGATCATCAACCACACGAGATAGAAAGTAGCGACCACGGTCTGTGAGCAGGTGAGTCGGAGCGCCGTGCTGGAGAATAATGTCGTACAGCAGGAAGTCGGCAACGTCGGTTGCGCAGCTGGTTGGTAGCGCTCGAGTGATTGCATACCGAGTGGCATAGTCTGTGGCCACTGCAATCCATTTATTTCCAGTTGTAGAAGTAGGAAAAGGGCCTAGCAAGTCCAACCCCACTCGATAAAATGGCTCGGCTGGAACTTCCATAGGTTGAAGTAGACCGGCAGGGGGAGTCGTAGGCTTCTTTCGGCGCTGGCAGAGGTCACAAGATGTGACGTAACGGCGAACAGAGCGGTACAGACCCTTCCAGAATACTCGTCGTCGAATGCGGTCGTAAGTTCTGGAGACTCCTAGATGTCCAGAAGTTGGAGCGTCGTGGAATTGTCGCAGAACATCCTTTCGCAGGTGATGCGGTACGACGAGTAAAAGTTCGGCGCCGTCGGGGTGTAAGTTGCGGCGGTACAAAACGTTGTCTTGAAGCAGGTATCTGCTAAGAGAAGGGTCAGCATAACGCGATTGAAGGCGGTCAATGATGGTGAGCAGCGACGGATCTTGGCGCTGTTCGTCAGCCACGTTCAGAAAGTCAGTGATGGCTAAAACGCAGGCATCGGATTCCAAATCAGTGGAGCTAGGTGGATCAACAGGGTGCCGGGATAAGCAGTCAGCATCGCTGTGCAGCTTTCCAGATTTGTAAACAACCGAGAACGTGTACTCCTGTAATCGAAGTGCCCATCGGCCGAGTCTTCCTGTAGGGTCCTTAAGCGTCGATAGCCAGCAAAGCGCATGATGGTCCGTGATGACTGCGAACGGACGTCCGTATAAGTACGGACGGAATTTCGCAATAGCCCAAACGAGGGCTAAGCATTCCCGCTCAGTGATGGAATAATTTTGTTCCGCTTGCGACAAAAGACGGCTAGCGTAGGCTATCACACGGTTGGTGCCATTCTGTATCTGAGCGAGTATAGCACCAATGCCATGGCCGCTTGCATCGGTGCGAAGCTCTGTTCGAGCCGCTGGATCAAAATGAGCCAACACAGGTGGTGATGTGAGGGCGGTAATTAGCGACGCGAAGGAATGTTCTTGGTCGCTTCCCCAAGAAAATGCCACATTCTTTTTGAGGAGATCCGTGAGGGGCCTAGCAATATCCGCGAAATTGAAGACAAAGCGGCGGAAGTATGAGCAGAGCCCAATAAAACTGCGAACTGCTTGTGTGGAACGCGGAACCGGGAATTCTCGGACTGCACGGACTTTGTCAGGGTCGGGTTGAACACCAGTGGCGTCAACAAGGTGGCCGAGTAGTTTAATCTGCCGACGTCCAAATGAGCATTTCGACGAATTAAGTTGGAGACCAGCGCAACGAAAAACGTCAAGAATTGCCGAGAGGCGAGACAGGTGGCTTTCGAAGGAGGGCGAGAAAACTATTACATCATCCAGATAGCAGAGGCAGGTCGACCATTTGAAACCGCGAAGAAGAGAGTCCATCATACGTTCAAAAGTAGCCGGGGCATTGCACAAACCAAAAGGCATGACCTTGAATTGGTAAAGGCCGTCGGGTGTGATGAATGCCGTCTTCTCGCGGTCACGGTCGTCGACCGAAATTTGCCAGTATCCGGATCGAAGGTCAAGGGACGAGAAATAGTTGGCGCCGTAGAGGCAGTCGAGCGCATCATCGATTCGAGGTAAAGGATAAACGTCCTTCTTGGTGATCCGATTCAGGTGGCGATAGTCGACGCAAAAACGCCAAGTGTTGTCCTTCTTTTTAACTAAGACCACAGGGGAGGCCCAAGGACTCGATGACGGCTCAATGACGTCTTTACTGAGCATTTTCTCGACCTCCGTCTGTATTACTTGGCGCTCAGCACGTGACACGCGATAAGGGCGTTTGTGAAGTGGACTGGCGTCGCCGGTGTCGATGCGGTGGGTTACGGCACTTGTGCGGCCCAGGGGACGGTCGTCAACGTCAAAGATATCCAGGTAAGAAAATAGAACACCCCGGAGCGCCGCAACTTGGGATGGTAAGAGGTCACTGGATATCATTTTGTCGAGGAACGCCTTATTTTGCGACGTGATGACAGGTTTCGTCATGGTCTTAGTGTCAGGTGTGAAAGAACAAATCGAACATTCATCAAGGGTGGAAAGATCGGCTAAAGTGATGCCTTGGGGAAGCACTTGGGTCGACGTAGAGAAGTTCAGAACTGGAAGTAGCACCGTGTTGTTAGAAACAACCACTATAGTATGTGGTAGTGCGATGTGGTGCGTAAGAGTCAA
Source organism: Rhipicephalus microplus (assembly GCF_013339725.1). NCBI lineage: Eukaryota > Metazoa > Arthropoda > Arachnida > Ixodida > Ixodidae > Rhipicephalus > Rhipicephalus microplus. The sequence goes on from NC_051171.1 coordinate 136,033,408, forward strand.
ATCAATGAGGGGAGCTACCAGATATTCTCCATCAGGAACGGACGGGAAGGGCGACAGAGGAATGTACATAGCAGCCTGGGGCGGTAGCCGTAGAGACTCCACGGATCGTAGCCGAGTGCGACTTGGAGGAGTGAAATCGGAGCACAAAGGCAATTCGAGCCGTAAGATACCGGTAGAACAATCGATGAGGGCGGAGTGGGCGGTTAAGAAGTCAATTCCAAGGATGACGTCGTGTGGGCAAGCATCGAGGACTGCGAAGAGAACGGAAGTGTGGTGGCCAGCAACAGTAACGCGGGCAGTGCACATACCAAGCACCGATGTTCGACTTCCGTTGGCAACTCGAACAGTAGAGAACATAGCTGGTGTGAGAACCTTTTTCAGGCGAGATCGAAGTGTAGAACTCATAACAGATACTTGGGCACCAGTGTCAATTAGAGCAGTAACGGCGTGGCCATCAACGAACACCCGAAGTAAATTGCGTCTTGAATTTGTAGCCGGTTGAGGGTTTTCGTTCCGAGTCGTCAACGCAGCGCCACCTCCAGGAGCTGCACTCGTCAGTTTCCCGGGGAATGGGCAGAATAAGCCGGTGACGGAGAGCGGCGGCGTTGAGGGGAGCGTGACGGCCGACCCTGAGGTGACGGCGAGCGGCTGGACCAGTTTCTCTGGGCGACGACGTCAGCGTAGGATGGTTCGACGTGCCAGGGTCGTGCCAGGGTCGTGCCAGGGTCGACCACCGTGCCAGGGTCGAGAAGATGGGGGGGAATCACAGGCGATGGAGCCGGCGCGGATGGCGAGGCCTGAGTGCCAGTTTCAGGCATCGTGGCTGGACAAAGCTGGCGTCCGCTGCGGAGTTCCAGAGCCGGGTTGTGTGAAGACCCAGCACCTCCACCAAAAGATGTTACGGGAAAGATTTATTCACCGAGAGCTGGTCTTGCTAACGGCTTAGAGAGCGCACAGTCAAGCAGGCCAACGGGAGCAACTTCAGAGTTCAACCCACTACAACCTCCTTGTCGTCTCCTTCATTTGGGTGCCAATTCAGCTGTGTCGGTGCGACAGTTCCATACACGTATCAATATATATATATATATATATATATATTATAAGCCATCAAATAAATTATTCAAGCCCGAATCATTCATTGGGTTACTTAACACGTAAAGGAAAGTTTCAGAAATGAGACTGTACTCATTAGCGGAATAAGTCAAACCTTACCATTTTAACAGCAGCATAAATGCGTCACGACGCGCAAAATCGTGACGTTCGAATAAATTGATGATGATTATTGCGAAAGCGAAATGACTTAGCTGTGTGAGAAAGTAAAAAAAAAGAAACCACTTGCAATGTAAAACAGAGAGCGTTGGACGACTGGTTCACGCGATACAAAAGAAATAAAAGAGTGATACCACTTCACTGCGGCACTTCATTCGATTACCGTTACCACGAACACGCACTCAAATGAAAAAAAAAGAAAGAAAATAAAAAGCAGACATTATAAAATCTGAGCGATGACACCGTGCAACGAATCCGATGCAGCGGAACACTCAGTTTACAGAAGTGCAGCGCCTGAGGCGGCTGTATACCCGCATACGGTGTAACTATATAAAAAAAGAGTGACAGTGTTTACCGCAGGCACCTTCTTCAAATCTCATCCAACTGCCTTCTCTAACAAACACACACAACACACGCACACAAACACACTAACTCTCATATAGAAGACTGAGCATGCTCCCATCACGAGATAGTCCCTTGCTGAGCTATCCTGTCTTCCTGTGTTTTTCTTTCCTCTTTCTTTCCCCATCTTTGTTCTTTCGTTTTTCCTTGATTTATAAACCTTCTAACCTCTTGGCAGGGTAGCGAACCGACGGACGCACGCGTCGTTGACCTCCGCACCTCTTATTTCACCCTCTCTACTCCTGTTCGCAAGAACGTCGAAACACAGCAAAAAGAAAGTAAACACAAACACACACACCGCACGCACGCGCGACCATAGCTGGCAGGTATAGGAGAGTCGGGCAGCTCTTTCTCGAGTGTTTTCATGGAGACCCGCGAAATGAAGTATCGATTTTTTTTTTCGGGCAATGCCGTCAATACGTCTCGGAAGCACAACTTTCTCGATGCGATGACCGCTCTCCGCAGATTTTCAATTTTGGAGCCGAACGAGCGAGAAAAAACGCCGTAGCAGATTGGAAATACAGATGAAAGAATTAAAAAAAAAAAACAACGAGCAGGAAAATTTTATGAAATGTGTATCGCTTCTCCACTCGCGAACACTTAGCCCCGGTCGCTTCGCGGCCGGAGGCGATTTTGTGAACGATTTTAGGACGAATGGTACGTCTTTCGCTCACGTTTTTTTTTCCATGTTGTTCATTTTGTACGTCGATAAACACGCGGCATTTCCGTGAACACTACTGAAGCGAGAAGGAAAAAAGATAAAATGAAACGTGTATTGTAGTAACCAGTGTTCGGGATCGATAACGTCCCTATATAAGACTTGGTACATCACTTTGCGACAAGGAAAGTTTACGCGCTTTAGTAGAGGGAGGAAGAGAAAAAAAATGGGGGAAAACAAGAAAAAAGCGCAAAGAAGTACGAAAGGCCAGAGGCGGTTCCGTTTTGAAAGCGACACACTACCTTCGCAAAGAGTTCATCTTGTTAAGGCTTCTGTATAGCTACTCTAAACCTTATTATTATCATTGTCTTTTCGCAGTCAATATTTGTTATTAATTTTGAACAAGCTTTGCGTGTCTTACAAAACAGCCGTTTTCATTGTTGTTTTTTATCTGCTCCGCTTATTCTTGTGGTCATCCCCAAGCCGTTTGTTACCGTAAGATTCGTCACATAAGATTTCGCATCGTCGATCACGTTCAGAAAGCGCCGGGTTCCACAGTATACCGGAGTTCGTAGCTGAATAACCGTGACCACTCTTCGAGGTGCACCGTCAGCCCGCGGAATAACATTAGGTAACGTTGTGCACAGCGGTGGTTCCACGGTTACGGCACTCGGATGCTGACCCGAAAGTCACGGGTTCGATACCAGCTGAATAACCGTGACCACTCCTCAAGGTGCACCGTCAGCCCGCGGAACAACATTAGGTAACGTTGTGCACAGCGGTGGTTCCACGGTTACGGCACTCGGATGCTGACCCAAAAGTCACGGGTTCGATACCAGCTGAATAACCGTGACCACTCCTCGAGGTACACGGTCAGCCCGCGGAATAACATTAGGTAACGTTGTGCACAGCGGTGGTGCCACGGTTACGGCAATCGGATGCTGACCCGAATGTCGCAGGATCGATGCCGTCCGCAACGGTCGCATTACGACGGAGGTAAAACACTACAAGCCGGTGGACTGCGCGATGTCAATGCACTATAAAGAACAACAGGTGGCCCCAATTTCCGGAGCCCTTTACGGCAGCGTTTCCCATAATCACATCGTGGTTTTGGGGCGTTTAACCCAAGATACTGCCATTATTGCGTATCTTGAACAGCTAAGCAAACAGTGCTACGGTAGGCGCATCACGTTAGAAAACGGTTTGGGTGACGCATTCAACGTTTCAAGACTTTGATAATTCCACGTCACACGAAATGAGCCAGAAATTACAACTGTTACGTTTGTTTATTTTAGCTTTTCTTCTCGACGCGAGGTGGCGCATCGTCGCGCAAAAGCCGTCTAAATGTGTTCCATTTCTCGGACAGCATGGGCTCGATGCTGTCTTCTAAGCAGTCTTCGTAGACTGTCTACGTGCTGTCTAAGAATCGGAACACAGGCTACTTTGTTTGTTTACTGTCATCGGGCGCGGCAGATACCATCGCGTACACGTCCGCTGAGCGGCGTATCCACGTGACACCATACGCACTCGCACGACGTTCTGTCGGCCGGAATTGCGTGACGCGATTGCGCTTCAGACGCGAGCGATGCGTCAGCGCGGCGCGCCCCGCCGCCATAAACCGGACACGCTTTGGCTGGCTGTTCCGTGCAATGAGGATGACTGCAGATCACGTTGACGCAAGGATGGTGCTTGCACAAAGGATTGACGCCGTTTCGGTACTTTCACCCACGCTGACTTTCCAGATGGTAAAGGAGGACGAGGGGGAGCAAAGTCAACTAGACGATCGTCCGGATTGCTATTCAACGCTGGGCGAGATGGAATGGAGGATTCAAAGATAGAGAGGAAAGAGGGAACAAAAAGGTGTCACGCAAGCTTAAACTAGAGTGCCGCATTCGGTATTAGTGTACGCAGTAATTCGGGTACATCACGCTTCACTGTAGATAGCCGGGTCGTGGCGCCTACTGAAGGCTTGCAAGCACTGGGCGCAGAACATCCAGTACCTGCTGTACGGACTCGGCATGCGGTGACTTCAGCCTGCCGACGAACACTCGAAGTGTGTTTATATATGATTGACGAACTATCAGGACCTAGGTGGCCCATGCGGTTGAGCGTGACTTGCACGTGCAGACGATATAAAGGCAGGGATACACGCAATACGCCACGCCCTTTTAACCGGTTTATTTGAGCCCCTGCCTTTAAATGATATGCTCGACAGTTCTACACGCTGCAGCGAAATTACTGTCGGTATCTGCTTTTTTTCCTTTTCCCTCTCTTTATTCTTTCTCATCTTTCTTGTCCCCTTCCCTAATCCCCCAGTGTAGGGTAGCCAACCTGATGTCTTTCTGGTTAACCTCCCTGCCTTCTCCCTTTTGTTGCTTCCTTCCACCTTCATGCTCGACATAATCATCCACATGCTGATTATTATGACAGCATTTTTCAGCTTTTCGCCTGTTTCTCGCACGGTAAACTCAATCCGAAATTAAGCTGCCGTCAATTCACCCACGTTTCGACGCTTGCAAAGGGACGGATCTTCCCATGTTCCCCAGGCATCTCTCCTTTTTCCCGTCTATGAACTCTGTTGTATCGGCAATTCATAAAGCTGTACTGTATTGGCGCCCATGAAGCTATTGCACTCATTGCACCCATGGCGCTAAGTTCGTTAGACAGCATAAAGCAGCAATGAGATGTGCTTGCATGAATATACAGTATAAAAGCGGCTGAAGAGCCACCACAGAAAAATAATTTTCAGATTTATTTCTCCCATTTTTCCTGAAGTATGTTTCACGAAATTACGTACACAAGCACATTTAAAATTGCTGTATTCAAGACGAAAATTTCGAGCGTCTATTAAAAAGTTATGTGACGCACTTATTAGAAAATGTGTTGCAAATCCGTAGTTAAAGGGACACCAAAGTCAAATAACAATTTACGTCAGAGTGAAAGCTCAATATATGACAACATCTAAAACGACCATATTGTCAACAACAGTGGCCTACTTACCGAGAAATTAAGGTAAATGCACAAGAACACAAGCGCCGCAGTAGGACATTTTCAAAATGATCCCGATGACATCAGACGGACCACCGACAATTATTCACTAGTAATTGATCTAAATGCACTAAACAAAGAACCTTTCATGCATTAAGAGACGCAATAAAATGCTACTTGTTCATTTCTGTTAGATTCATGGAAAAAAGAACCACCGGGAAGTTACTATGGGGAATGGCGCGAGTGGTTCAAAAATTAAATTTTAGCGTGGTTAAATGGGACAGGTGGTGCTATATAACGGGGCGCAGTTGAAACAAAAACGTTTGCAATCTCAAAGTCAATGACGGGAAATTGATCAATGGGCGTTGTTGCTGCTGTGGCTCCCGCTGCTGTGGCTCCCGCTGCTTTAGGTCTGCTGCTACTGGCGCAGTAAAGCCGGGCAACACTGGGTACGGCAATAGTGACGCGAGCCGGTCCGGTCGGTCCGCTTCTAGAGGCGGGTAATTTGAAGTGCGCTAACCCAATGCGGAGCACTAAAACGTCATTTTATTTCAAAATAGGCCCTTCTTTGGCACAAAAGTAACATTACATGGTTTCTGGACCGCCATTTCAACAATCAACATCGACTTAATAGTTGCCTTTAGTGTCCCTTTAACTTGCACTGACATAGCGCAGTATACGGGCGCCTACCATTTGGCCTCCACCGAAGTTCGACCGCCGTGGCAGGGATCAAACCCACGACCTTCGGGTCAGCAGCCGAGCACCACTGCTCGACCCAGACGGAGATAAATGGGCGGAACGGAACCCAACCTTCAAATTGGTGATCCCGCACGAAAAGTCGAGGCAATGAGACGAAAGGAAAAATGGAAACAACTACTCACCGAATCGGAAGTGGAAAGGCCAATGTGACTGTTGCCGTCGCACCAATCATCCCTGTCAGAGCCGCATCAGTGATTGCCTGCAATCAATTAATACTCTATCAATTCTCGTTCAAACACTCAGAATTTTCTGACTGCAATGCGCGCCCTTGGTGACGCAGGTTTCGTAGAGGAATTTGATACGGAGCGCCTCCGAGGAAAAAACAATGAGCACTGCTTGCCAAAAGTCGCGTGAGTCAGGGTCACAGAAGAGCTACCGGGTGGATGGTTCTGGATTGTCTTGGCTTTTACCCTCTTGCACATCACTTTCCCTCCCTCATATTATACAGTACAGTAATATAATATACTATATTATATTATACTACACTAAACATGGTTAGGCTTTCTCGCGGCAAGAAATATTTTTTCAAGAATTCCTTTATCTATCTCCTTCTCTGAAGTCCTTCTCTCACCATTCAGAGTTGTTACATCCCACGCCACAAAAGTGGACTCGCGTGTCCTGGGAGCAAAGCGGGACACAACAATGAACAAGACGTACAGCTAGTTTAGTGATAAGTGTACAGCTAGTGTGATGACGATAATTTTATATCTAAAACATACGGCAAATCTCAGGCGCAACATCTCTCGTGCAAAATATCGGATTATGCCTCCACACGCAATAAATCATCGCCCTAGCACACAGCAGAGGTAGCTAAATGCTGAAACTGAACCTATACATCTTAACAAACGCAAAAGCATGAAGCGCACAAAGAAGAGACACGGAAACAGGACCCTTTAGCGTAAATTTCTGCGTTCAGAAGCTGAAATGTGCACCGACCATGTTTATCGCTTGGTTAATCACGACGGTTTCTTGAATTATTTCAAGGAACCGTCGCTATAAAATATTAACAGAAATAATAACAATATTAAATAAAAGTAGATGCCACAGGCTTACTTATCTAAGCCATTCAAAGTACAATGCCTGTGCAAATTCGTGTTAGAAGAATGAGCATGCATTAACGTTGCCCTAATAATTCTCTTAAATGCTCAGTCATTTCGCGCAAAAACGTGAGCACGCCTTCTTCTGCTCTCTGTCGCTCTCTCTCCCTTTCTTTTTCTTATCTTCCCTACTTTCTCAAAGCTCGAAACAGCCTCACTATAAGTTGTACGATTTGCATACACGAGTTGCGAACGAAGCCGCCAATTACGCGAACCGCGCGTTTCAACCCTGAGTTGAACTGAGTTCGCCCGCAGCCACAACCCGCAATTTCTATTTCCTGATTTTTTTTCAAGATTGCCGCCCGTTACTCTTTCTCACACTTGCAAGCCGTGTACCTTGAAAACCAATAAAAGGCAGCGATGTAGCTGAACAGCGCCGCGCAGTGGGTGCGTTCAAAGAGAACGAGCATCGCCTTACTATGCACGACTAAAAAAATAATGAGAAAGAATACGAAGAAACCCTAATCCTTGACTTATGCGTATGGTAATGACATTCGCAAGACGGTGTTCGTGTGCCCTGGTGCATCCCGTAGGTAAGCTTTGTGTGTCGGTGCATCGCCGAAAATGATCTCGGAGGCCACGCGGAAATTAGCAAGTGGTTGAGATATGCTACACTAGGTGGCGCAATATTGCCAGCAGCTCGCAATCTTTTAATCAAATAACTTTCAGTAATTAGCTTGTGAGTTCACTGGCCCTTGTATTCCGCAAAATAATGGTCCGATATCATGCAGGGCTGGAAGCGGGCTTCCGTGTGATGGAGCGGCTTTGGAAGCAGGAATAATGCAGTTTTGGAGCAGCTTTGGAGCAGTGAAAAGAGAGTTTTGGAGCAGTTATGGAGCACCAAAAGGTGTGTTTTGGAAAAATTTAGTTTTCGAGCAGATTTCTCGGCTCACACATCACTGTTAATTAGAATTTTCGCTTTCTGGTAAACACAAAATGTTTCAGTGGTTTTTACTAAACATGCAATGTTGTTCGAGCAGCCAGACTTACCCCAAACTGGTATATATTAAACCTTAGAACATCAAAGCTGAAAACACAGCATCCCAAGAAAAAAAAAACTTAAACGGCGCTCTGGACAGTTAACAGACCTCAGACAATCGAAAAAAACATTAATGTTAAAATGTTGGAATGTTCAAAATGTGATTGAAACACCGCCGCATCGAACACGAACAGCAACTCAAGACTAGAGATGAGTTTTATCGTAAAAGTTATCTTCATGCTATAGTATTAAGGCTCTATAAAATAAATGTAAAAAACTGATGTTCCGGTCATTTAAGTACCACAGCCGACATGAGAACCGCGAGGAGATTTAGATGCGTTCGCCACGCCATCGCTAGGCAAATATCATACTTTCTTTTTCCCTAATCTCAAAAGCGTTTGCCAGTACATCGTAGCTATTCTTCAGATGCTCAAATCAAATTAAATTATTTCGCGTTATAACTGTTAGCGACAACACCAAAATTAATCTAGTGGTCTGATGTTATTCGTAATTTTCTTCCGGCACCTTCTCTGTACCAATCACTTTCAACCTCTAAGACCTGATATCAAAATGCAGACAACAATATCGATAGAGCCAATGGCATTTCTTATCTGCCGAGATTGCATAACCACCACACAAAGCACACAGCTCAGAGAATCTAAACAAAAGGTCAGCGCCTCAATGCAGTAAGAGCATAAGCGACGAGGCACTTGACCCCCTGACCCGAACAAATATAAAGCTATGGATGTTCAAGGCTAAGCTATATAGTTCTTCAGTTCAAACCTGACGCCATGTCGAAACCGAATTCGCTTGGCACATCTCGTCTATTACCTTTTCTTAGGTTAAAATCACACTACATCGTTTCGCGTTACGTATGTTCGACAATACCAAAATTAATCAAGTGCTGTTATAATTTTTCACAGCTGCCGGGCACCTATAGAATCTCAATACATACACCGGCATAAAGACACCCTACCCCTCCCCCACGTGTGCTCCTTATGTGCCAAGACTGCTTGGCCACCACACGAAGCACGCGACTCAAGAATCGAAATAAGAAAACCAACTCTTCGATGTAGCAAGAATACAAACGTCGACGAGGCGCTTCATCGAAACACCGAACCAAACAAAGAGTAAGACTAAGGAAGTTCAAGATCGTAACAACGCCGTGTAGTCGAGGCAGCTCTAACACGAGACCTCTCCTAAGGAAAGAACAACATATCTCGAACGAGCACGTAAGAGAACAGAGCAATGAGGAACGAGAACATAAAAAAAAAGAAGACACTCTCCAGCACCCGCGATAGCACGGTCATCATCAAGTTTGAGGTTTGCAAGCTGGCACACTCCTCCGCAGTGCACCCAGGACCCACGACCGACGTGCCCTCGGACAAAATCGAACCGCCGGCAGGCGAGCACACCCGAAATATCACCACCAAAGTCGTTAACGCTACCCGAGAAGTATACAAAGAAAGATCCTGCTTCTTTTTTTCCCTTCTTTTTAAATATATCCTTCTTTACTCGTTGCAAATTGTCTTCCCTTGCTCTTATGGCAATCGTGTCGTCCCGCCTTTGTTGTCTTTATTTATTTACCAACGTTGTTGTCTCGCGTCCTAATCGCACGTCGATGTCCCTGTTGCTCACTGTGCGCGAGTAATTTTAGTTCGGCCATCCATTCAGCAGCCCTCACGTCCAGCAGGCATACGCACTTTTCCTTTTCCGTAGTGTAGGGTAGCAAACCAGCCGTTCCTGTGCGTGTTGATCTAGACTCAACATTTATACTCTATATATCTATATGTCTATATGTCTATATGTCTGTCTATCTGTCTATCGTCTGTCTATCTATCTATCTATCTATCTATCTATCCTGACAGACAGACAGACGAACGGAAGGACGGACAGATTGACGGGCGGGAGACAGACAGACAGGCGGATGAACAGACGGACAGACGAACGGACGGACGGACGGACGGACGGACGGACGGACGGACGGACGGGCGGACGGACGGGCGGGCGGGCGGGCGGACGGGCGGGCGGACGGACGGACGGACGGACGGACGGACGGACGGACGGACGGACGGACGGATGGATGGATGGATGGATGGATGGATGGATGGATGGATGGATGGATGGATGGATGGATGGATGGATGGATGTTGATTCCAACTTTCTTTCCCGCACACCGCGGTTGAGGTGCGCTCCGCATAGAGTAACTGCACGAAGGGTTTTCCCCCCACTATTTGCCTATTACAAGAATATCATAACCTCTTTCTTTTCATCACAAAAGCACGCTCCGTGGCGATGAGGGCGCAGTGGAAGGAGGTGGGCGCTCTTATTCAAGCGCTGCCTTTTACTCTGCTTTCTTCATTTTCCCGCTCACTTGCAGCCACAGTAGCACCGCTAACCCAAATGCGCGAAGTTAAAAACCCCAGACAAGATAACGTTTGCCTTTGTGGCGCCTGCCGCACTTCAATGACGTTTTCGTTAATAGACTCCAGTCTTCCACGAGCAGCGAGCTCTCTTTCACTCACTTTTTATCTCTCTCGTGACTAGCGTTTCGATCAACTGCTGTGACACTTTCAATGTATCAAAGATTAGCTCTGCACAGGACTATGAACTTCCGCCATTGTTGTCTTCATTCGTCTTTTTTTTTTCGCTCCTTAATCTTTTGTATGTTCGTTCCGGTAATTATAAACGTACCACGTGTATATCGACGTTTTGTGCCCTACGGCTTAATATTACATTCTATGAAACCCTAATTGCAGCGCAGCGCTACACTCAAATAACTTGGACGCCACGGTACAATGCGCACTCTACGGTCTACATGCACGCCACCTGTGCACAAATCCGGGCAGCGTGCATGAAGAGAGACATGTAATTACAAGAAATTTGTAGTGTTGATTGATATACTATCCCGCCCACGGTTCTCATTGGTTCGAATACCAAACCTGGTGGAACCAATCAGAACCAGCACGCAGTTACCCTGTATGCGCTTAAGCCAGAATACCTTAAGCGAACCTATCGCATTTTGGCTGATGCTACGCATTCAGAGAAAGCGTATAGACACGCCTCGTGGAAGCCGGTATCGTTATAGCGACGCCACATTAGCGCGACAATAGAGCTCTTTGAAGGTGTGCCGTAAGCATTACTCTCTTGCCGGCAGAGTAAGCACAAAGCGCATTTTACTATCATCATCAGCTGTCCGGGTGCCGAGAGCGGTGTCGACAGAGAAACTTATCCGGAGAATGAGTGCGACCCCACGAGAAGCATCCTCATTTGATTGATTGATTTGTGGGGTTTAACATCCCAAAACCACCATATGATTATGAGAGACGCCGTAGTGGAGGGCTCCGGAAATTTCGACCACCTGGGGTTCTTTAACGTGCACCCAAATCTGAGCACACGGGCCTACAACATTTCCGCCTCCATCGGAAATGCAGCCGCCGCAGCCGCGCATCCTCATTTAACGAACAATAGAAGTTATAAGCTCAACGCGAAAGGTATACTCGTAAGATATAATAAACATCTCAAGCTCCAATCCACGTGTTCGATTGCCTGGCCCTAAAAGCAAACGTGACATTCCCTCTGAGACTTCCCACAAGCTTCTCGCGCATGCCCGTCGGTGTTCGCATTGATTCTTCGAGCGCACTCAACTCGTACATCGCGCGGTAAACGCTATACCGCGCGTTCGTATACATTGCGCAACTCTGCCAAACCGCGCACGCTCCCGCATTTAACGGTAACGTCACAGAGAGGCACCGAATATGACGCAGCCTATATGGATACCGCATTGCGAGAGCGAATAGTAGGCTATATACTGTCGCGACTGCTACTCACCGCACGCACGAAAACGGCACGGTACGCGTGCCTATGATACACGTAACGTTGTATATTGCACAACTTTGCCTTGTGGTAGCAAGATTTCGCACTTATTTCAAGTAAGCAAAGTAGTGTACTAGTGAACAGAAAGAAAGAAAGAGAGAGAGAGAGAGAGAAAGAAAGAAAGAAAGAAAGAAAGAGAGAAAGAAGAAAGAAAGAAAGAAAGAAAGAAAGAAAGAAGAAAGAAAGAAAGAAAGAAAGAAAGAAAGAAAGAAAGAAGAAAGAAAGAAAACTGCAGGCGCCGAATTCGCGCTAGAAACGGGAACAGGATTTGAGTTTCATTACGCTGTGGCATTTACGACTCGAAGCGGCACCAGGAGCGAGGCGGTACGTTCAAGCCTCTAGACGGCGTAAAAAGTCGCAAACTCGCGAAATTACAGACGGACATAAATAACGCATATATGATATAAGAGGCGGATAAAGTCGAGCTCGGCTCAGTAGAGAACTCGACACGACTGGCAGTAAAACGTTCACTCCGGAAATTCCGGGTCCAGCGACGACGCAGCTGGTTCCAAGAGTTTGGCTCCGGAGAATACAAACTCCGTAATGAATTCAGCGTAGCTTGAAGGAAATGCGTATAGAAGCTTCAAAAAAAAGCTCGTATGTTGCGTGGCATAAGCCTAGCCGTACTTCATTGAACAAAGACTCGAATAATATATTCCACAAAAATGCATGAGAAAGAAAGAGAGTGTTAAGTTGGGGAGGTAAAGCAAACATTTAGTACGCGTCAAGGATGGTGAAGTTGAAGAGCGTTCTCCCCTCATGGAAGAGCTGCCGGGTTCGATTCCTTACCGCCTGTTTGTAGTACAAAGCTAGACGGAAACCCCAGAAAAAAAAAAAAACTTAAGTAAAACGGGTGGTTCTCAATTTTCTCATTCATGACCGTTTCGCCACCATGTGAGATTCCGCAAAGCTGATCAGCGATATTACGTGCCAATGCGCTTCCAATAGAAGATTGTTTGAGTATTTTTAACGCGATAGCGTTAAAGAGCTCGTTTCGCAGAGATTCCAGTGTCAGTGTCGGCGTCGTTGGTTGTGAGAGAAAATCATCATCTTATGCGTGACCCAAAAATGAAGAACGATGCAATTAAAATAAATAAAAAACATTGGTTCAGAGTGTAGATCAATCACCGGTCGTTTGAGTCCGACTGTGGGGATCGAACCCGGATCCTTTGCGTGGCAAGCGGATGTTCTACGACGCGGTCACGCGCCTGCTTGGGAATACTCTGAAAAGAACATCCACTGCTGATGTGAAAGCAACTTTTATGCTTCACAAACAGACGCGTCCTGTATACATGCTTCACAATACCCAGTGAAGTATTATTAATTGCCGCAACAATGCATGGTACAAGCGCCCATTGCCATCGGGCGTCAGAACATGCGAATGTCACAATGACTTCGTGGTTTAAAGCCGCTAACCTACAACAAAAGACACAGCCGCAACTGCGCCTGTTTTCTTAAGGCCACGCACAGTGGGTTACATAGCAAGTTCGAAAAGGTTTCATGGACTAAGTGTTTGAAGTACGTACCAGGAACATAGTATCGCCATCGCTTTCAAATCTTAAAGTCGAAGCTTTAGGGTCCCTTAATTTCTTTCAACGCCAATTGCCATTCCATTACTCAAGAATTACTGCACAACAAAAAAGAAAGACACGAACGAAAGAAAACAGACACACCCACCGCAATCACTCTGCTCAATTTATTGTGCCTTTGAACCGACCCATATATTGAAACAAGTATGGACGGCGCATGCGTGTACATGGAATAAATATAGAAACAGTGACATGCAGGAAGAGACTAAAAGCGTATGTAAAAGAAAGGTATAACCGCGACTTTGCGGCTGCATGGCGCCTTTTTCTTTTCTTTTTTTTTTTTTGGTTTCGTGGGTGCGGAAGTCCTACGGTCTCATGCTCGACTACTTGTGGGGGTTTTCCTCGTCTCGAAGGGAAGACTTATAAATTCTAGCCGTAGAAGCTCGTCCCTCCCCTCCCCCTTCGCTTCAGGCTATCCTTCTCCTTTGCGAACTGCGGGCAAATTCACGTCTCCGAGCAAACGCGAGCCTATACAATATAATCTCACCAAACACAAACGACGCCCGTTATGGCGCACGACTTTAGGATTAAATATTCAACTGCTATGCGGAGGCTGAATGACAGTGCCGATAACACAGCCTCTGTTTAAAGCCCACTCACTGTGAATCCACCACCCGCTCAACATCGGCACGTTGAAAAGGCGGCTGCTAGAACGATTTTCGGCCATGATATTCAGCCTTCTTGCAATAAAGCCCCAACTTCAGTACTGTAATAAAGGGTGCTTACCAGCGCAAACAGCAGGGCAGGAGGGGACAGGAAAAGAGACGAGACAGAGCGCTGAACTGCCAACAATTTATTTCTTGTGAAGGTATTCGCTTTTATACAGTTACCAGTCGCACTAGTCATGCGCGAAACACAATGACAATGCATAAGTACATCACATTGACAAGCCAAGGAACAACTTTTCCTTATCGGTGAGCGCGACAGAGAGATTGCATCTGTAATGTGGTGTATCAGCTGCTGTTATCGTGTGGAAGGTATTACGTCGGTCAAACAGGTCGTTGTATAAATGAGAGGCTGAGGGAACATATGTACAATGTGGATCACTATAAACAAGGATGGCTGTCCGTTCACTGCAGCACGTGTGGCTGCCGGCCAATATTTTCAGAGTGTTATATTGTTGCTAGATGCAGGGATCGTACTACACGTGAGATCATAGAGGCAGAAAAGATTTGCTCATTGATTTGATTGATTGATTGATATGTGGGGTTTAACGTCCCAAAACCACTATATGATTATGAGAGACGCCGTAGTGGAGGGCTCCGGAAATTTAGACCACCTGGGGTTCTTTAACGTGCACCCAAATCTGAGCACACGGGCCTACAACATTTCCGCCTCCATCGGAAATGCAGCCGCCGCAGCCGGGATTCGAACCCGCGCCCTGCGGGTCAGCAGCCGAGTACCTTTGCCACTAGACCACCGCGGCGGGGCGATTTGCTCATTGAAAGATGCTTGTGTTAGCACACCTTCTGTCGCGCTCACAGATAAGGAAATTTTGTTCCTTGGCTTGTCAAAGTGATGTACTTATGCATTGTCATTGTGTTTCGCGCATGACTAGTGCGACTGGTAACTGTATAAAAGCGAATACCTTCACAAGAAATAAATTGTTGGCAGTTCAGCGCTCTGTCTCGTCTCTTCTCATGTCCCCTCCTGCCCTGCCGTTTGCGCTGGTAAGCACCCTTTATTATGTTATACCAACACGCCCAATCCCACTGTCTCTTCAGTACTGTGATAGTAACCCGCCGAGGGATATTGAGCGTCCTCCGGAGTTAAAGCACAGCCGTGAAACATTCGAGAAAACATCGGAACTCCACAGTCACTTGTCCATAAGACGACTCGAAGGCTAAAACCTTTCTCTTTTTAATCTCAAACTATTGTGTTGATCCCCGCCTCCGAAGTCTTTCTGCACCTCACGTGGTTTGCTTCCTGAATCGGCCCACAGCTGAATAAACGACGATGCCGTGTGACGAAGACCTCACGAGACGCCACCATGACGTCACCATGACGTCACGACAACGCCACGTACTGTTCGGGCGTCCAGGTATTTCATTTCAGCATACAGCGCACGCAAGGACCGAATGACAACCATCGATCGTCACTTGGCCCGAGTCTAGTGTGTGCGCGCTAGGTACTGAGCTGTCACGACGACGTAAGGAAATTTAGTGATCTGTGACGTCACGACGACTCCACCAAATTAGTTATTTTGCATACCTCGCGCTGGCACCCATCACTTTTCGCATTTGATTAAGTATCTAAGGCTTCAGAGCGTCTAGGCGAGTTGATTACCACCGACTTGGTTTTGCCGCTCCGACTGACTCGGCCAGAACGTAGCCGACGCCAGGTCTCGAGGGCGATTCGCGGCCAGGACGTGTAAACGAGGGTGCGTCGGCAGAGAAGCTAAGACAAGAAAACGGCCGACAGAAAACAACGATCGGTCCGACAGAGAAGACGGAAGAGAGAGCGAGGCGGAGACAAAGTACAACAAACAAAGCCGAATGAATCGCCAAGCAAACGCGGCCGAATCGGAATGAAGAAAGAAAGAGAATGAACATCCGAGGGGGGCAGACCAGGACCAAGATACGCCCGAGAGGGGGGCGACGGCAGCGTCCGCACGCATTTCGAGTCGCCACCGGGACTGCGGCACTTGGCGCTGCGGCGGCGGAGGGTGGCGCCATCTCTGGCCGTCCACTTAAGCTAAACGCCGACACGAAAGGTTCACCTTGCCGAATTGAGAGAAAACGCCCGCCTTTTAATACCTCGCATCTCGACGAGGAATCGCCCGTAACTTCACAAGATTTTGGTGTTGGGTACACATTGAAGTCAAACAATTATTACTGAAGTCGCCATTTTTATTTCATTTTTTTATGTAAAGGCACTCTCAAAAACGAGCCAAGGGGTTTTTGTTTTCGTTATGTCACGACAGACTAGATGAAATATTTTTAAGATAAAAATTGTAAATTTGCTGTCTCCTTAGTTCTGATCGCAAATCGTAGTAGTAGTGCCTGAAGAAACTTGCAAAAATTATTTTGAACAGTCTTTTAGACGCGTGGTAGCTACACCTTTTTACACGTGTGCACGCGAAGAAGCCTCCTTTGAAGAGTTGCCTATGGCGGTTACGGAATGGTGACAGAAATGACACTGAAATTTCTTGGAATTGCTAAGTGGAGATGTCTTGAATAATTTTTGTGGTTCCGCACCCCAAAACCACGATATGATTAGGTGACAAGCCGTGTGTGGGGGGGATAGAGGGGGGGGGCTCCGAAAATTTTGATTACCTCGGGTTTTCCTTAGAGTGCATGTAAATCTAAGCATACAAGCATGCCGCCTCCTTCAGAATTTCACCGCCGCTGTCAGGATTCGATCCGATGACCTTCGTGTAAGCAGTCAATCACTGTAACAACTGGACTACCGCTGCAGGCGAGAGATATTGCAGTATCATAGGCTGTTCAACTTATTGTATCCGCATCATTTTGTGTCTGTTTTTGAGTTGTTTCATTGATATCGTTTAGTTGTGAATTTTTACGAGAGTGACCTCTAATTCTTAAAATGTGTTATGTAAACTTCTTATGCTATTTATGTTTGAATTTTGTGTTTACAATTTCAGGTTGCTTGAAACCAATGTATTGAATATATATATTGTTTGTCAGTGCTGATGTCTAAGCTTTGCACTGTCACGGACTGCGGAGGGACAAGGGCCTTTGTCAGGCTGTTCGCCTTTAGCCCTTTGCCCCTGCAGTGAGCTCTGTATCCGGCTTACTGTAAATAAAAATACTACTACTACTACTACTACTACTACTAACGCACTAAATCAATTTCGCTATCGCTAACGACGACGGATGGCCGAACCTACCGAATTCTGAAACGCATTACATGCCCCCTAGCAGTGGTTATGGTACTCGGCTACTAATACCGAAGGTCACGGGTTCGATCCCAGCCACGACGGTCACATCTCGGCGGAGGCGAAACGCAAGAGCCAAGTGTACTGCGGCAATCTAGTGCACGTAGAGAACACCAGATGGTCGAAATTTTCGGAGACCTCCAACGGGCCCGCGAAGCGGCTGAAAAAGCTAGGTCTTTCGGTCCCAACGTGGGAGCGGCCCACTTCGGGCTAGGACACTGGCACCATAGAGTTTCCTAATATACACTAGAGGGAACTCTGGCGCTAGTGTCTATAGGAGCTGCAACGTTCGGCACTTCAGCGAGAATGGGAATGATGGGTAGTACACACATTTGTCTGATATTCGTACTTCTGGCCTGCTTTTGGCTCCGTGTGATGGCGTGTGGCTTGGAGCTGTTTTCCCACGAAACAAAAATCGGCAAATGTTCAGCCTGCAGTTCCGCTTCACCACCATAATCTTTTAGGCTTACCATTTCAAATCGGGTCACAAAGTTCAAAAAGGTTCGTTCTTTCCTTCAAAACAAAACAGAAACACAGCAATCAACGAAGCCACAAGTGCGATTCGCTGCCCGCAAGTACGAAGACTATCCGTGTGCTACCCATCATTCCCATGGTCGCTGAACGATCGCAGCGCCAGAGTCCCCTCTAGTTAATTTTAGGAAACTCTATGACTAGCACGACGTATTGGACCTTAATAAAGTTCTTTCATCCACCAATACACTACTGCATTCCGCATTCACATATCAGGGCATTGGGTCATAAAACCCTAAATGTTGTTGTTGTTGTTATTATTATTATTATTATTATTATTATTATTATTATTATTATTATTATTATTATTATTATTATTATTATTATTAAAGTCATAAACCACACCACGCAGAGCCAGGAAGTGCGATGAAGCAATTCTTGTCGAGAAATCTTCACGCCTTGCAAATTTTTTTCGGTGAAGCCTTTATCCCCCTGCCACCACGGAGTTACAAAAGTTAGGGCACTCGGCAGCTGTCGCGAAGGTTACCGGATCGAATACCGGTCACTGCGGCCGTATTTCGGGCAAGGCAAAATGCCAGAGGTCACCCCGCCGCGGTGGTTTAGTGGCTAAGGTACTCGGCTGCTGACCCGCAGGTCGCGGGTTCAAATCCCGGCTGTGGCGGCTGCATTTCCGATGGAGGCGGAAATTTTGTAGGCCCGTGTACTCAAATTTGGGTGCACGTTAAAGAACCCCAGGTGGTCAAAATTTCCGGAGCCCTCCACTACGGCGTCTCTCATAATCATATGGTGGTTTTGGGACGTTAAACCCCACAAATCTAATCTAAAATGCCAGAGGCCCTTGTACTTAGGTTTAGGTGCATCTTAATTGCGTTATTTTGACACGTAAAACACCGGATTATCACCTCAATGTCCACATCCGACGGTGTAGACTAACGAAAACTGTTCTCGGGCAAGGCTCGGAGGGATATCAACCTTGACAGACAGAGACGATCTAAATGTTTCGCCCCGTGCCAGCAAGACATGCGCCGAAACAACAACGTCGTGCGCTAACAGGTAGTGCTTAAGGAACATGCCACTGTACCGATCTCAAGCAGCAGCGCGGCATGCCTACGGGCGACCAACCAATTTCTAAGACTTTTATTATACGTACTTACCCAACGCTTCTGCCTCGCGAGAACTTGACAGCGCCAAAAAATGATGTACGTCCTTGCATTATTTTAATGGGATTACACGAACGTCGACCCAATGATACAGTAGTTTCCGAAAAGTTAAACAATTAATGTGGTCGGCGGTACGACTATCAGCGTCACGCCGGCTCTGTAACCCTTTGACAGGTTATGTACACAATAGTATGTACCACTCTTTTTTGCTCTTTGTATCAATAAGGGGCTGAGAAGAGCGAGATATTTTGAGATTTGGAAGAATTTAACCTCCTGCGTAATAAATTTGTCTTCACTCAACTAGACTTCGCAGTGTACTGTGACATATAATAACCTTACTGAGGGCACTACCACGATCGACGGCAAAGTTTCTAAGCGTATGCTCGCCCAGAAAAAGCTGATCTTGCATATGACTTTTCAGGCTAACTGCCTCTTCCTGCAGGCCCCCAAGTGAAAAGTATAACTTTTCTTTGCTCAAAATGGACATGTCGCAAAATGAACTTGCACTACATTTCTGGACTGATATTTCATCCTATTTATGCGAAGACAGAACGTCAATCACTCCCGAATAAACATTTATTTACAAATTAAGACTAGTGTTACTATCACGCACATGAAGTAACGTTCTGTCACATTATTATTTTGTTTTGCAGTAGACAACTAAGTGCTCTGAAAAAAATGTTACCAATTTGAGGCATTTGAAGACAGTTCTCGACAGCTGGCATCACTTTAGCTTTCTCCACGCATGACCGATCAGATAAGGCTGATTTTGTGTATGCATCTTTAGGCTAACAGCGTAGCAAACGGCGCTCGCGCACGAGAGTGCTCTCTGTGCCTGAGCATTATGTTGGAAATGCCGTTGCTTATCGCCTATAATAGGTGCCACAACGTCAAGGGATGAACTCTAACGCGATATTAAAATAGAGGAGTAGTGTACGTCACTGCTCCACGGCATACTCTAAAAAACAAATCAGGGCGACGCGATCACTTGCACTAATTAGTACGACGGCGCCAAGTTCACTACTTCACGACTGCACCGTCTCCGACGATTGTGTTGGTGATGACGTTGCCACAGGCGGGGCTATAGTCCGGCAGACAAGGCCGGCAACTGCTCTAGCTAAGCGCCTCTTTTCGTGTAGTTCGGCTCATCATACATCGCTCGATCCCGTCTTTCGTAGAAAATGTCGACACCAGCAATGCCAGCTCTATAAAACTACGTCATCGCTGTACCTAACTAGCCGCGCGAAGTAGACGGAAGCGCTGCCTCGGCGTTCCATTCAAACGAAAAGCACCGTCACGCAAAACCATTGTCGACGACAGAAGGGCTCAGTCTTGCGTCGCGACGCGCGACAGATCGTCATTTGAACCCGAGCAGCGTGACGGGCGCAACGCAGCCGCAACTTGAGCGTTGTTGCTGAGCGGCCGAAGGATACACAACGCTCCACGCAGCCCGTCGTTAAGCGAACGCTATACGTGACCTGACGTAAAGCCGCGACGAAATCCCCATTTCGAGGGCAGTATTCCGACAGCGTCTAAGTTGCGCGGTGCAGTGGGAGGTGCAATACCCGCTTGCCCGTCGGGCCGAGCGAGGGGTGCGAAAGATGCAACAGCGGCAGAATGAAACGCACGCAAGTGCAACTCCGCACAAATCGCTGTGAGGAAAGCTTGCGATACCATGTCAGCGACGTCCGATCAGTGCAGAGCAGGATAAACATGGCAAAGTTTTAAAGCAACTACATGTCGTATCTTGAAAAGACAGATGCCTGGGCTATAGTTGGTGATTTGGAATCAACATAGTTGCACAGCGCAAGACTACCAGTACTTACGACGTAACTAAAGAAGCGCTCTTTTTGTCCTTGTCTCTTCTTCTGTAGCTACGTCGTAACTACTCGTAGTCTTGCGCTGTGCAAATATGTTTACATGTCGTTGTTTTCCTTTAATGATGCAGCTGTGAGAGAGACAGGAGTCAGTGAGTGAGTGAGTGAGTGAGTGAGTGAGTGAGTGAGTGAGTGAGTGAGTGAGTGAGTGAGTGAGTGAGTGGCTAGGCAGCGTTGTCTTGCTCCGTTCTTCTCTCTAAATGGCACGTTTACACGCGCACCGATTGATCGCAGCCAGCCGCTGGCAAACAAATCCCTGCCGTAACTGTATAGTTTAGTCCCTGCAGTCACGGATGCAAATGCCGAAGGAAAAAAATGCAGATGAAAGGACAGAAGACAGTCTGTAAATCCAGAAATTAACAAAAATAAGCACAAATCAGAGCACGTATTATTCCTGGCATTCGTTTGACTTCTTCCACTTTCTTATCTTCTTTATCCGCTCTGACACGAACCAGAAAAGGCGCACTTCAAAAAAAAAAAAAGCGGGAAAAGAAACGCTCACGTCTGGCAACGGCGGCAACAAACGACACCGCACGAAACCCGGTCGCGGCCGCACGAGTTTAATTATGCTAATGGCACGCGCGACGTCGACGGCGTACGTGAGGACGGAACACAATCTACGAGAAGGAAGGGAAGGGCGGCGAAAGAAAATCAGTCCGACTATGGTCGTTCCGTGGCTCCCACACTGCTGTGCAGCAGCATTGCAGAGCGTGTCAGGAACGGCTGAGAGAGAGATTCGGAAAAGTATTTTCTCGTAACATGTCGGGTCACGGCCTCCGCGGAGCGCTCGTATCGGGTGACGTGACGCTAATGGCGGGCGCGTCGGCGATGCAAAAATGCAAGCCGCCGCACGTTTCACTGCTTTCAGAGTAGACTATAGCCGTGTTTTTTGTTTATCTTTCTTTCTTCTCCCTGTAGCTATGTTTGATATTATATAAACGATTCCGGTGACTAGTTATACTGCGATAAGCATGCAACGCACCCTTGGAGGTTGGTAATCCTCGCGAAATAAGATATATAAAATAACGTGGGGATTGACTTGCAAAAAAGAATCACGACCTCTTATGAGAGTAGTTAGCCTCCCTCCCCCCCCCCCTCACTTCTGATTTAATTTTTAATCTTGCATGTGTTTCTTCGTTGGAGTAGCCGGGGTGGGGTGGAGGGTTCAGCTGTTGCCCTCGGATTTTTCTGTTTTGCACGTGCGTATATACAAGCGCACTAGCGAACACATCCATAAAGGGCGCCCATAAAGAGTGGGAAAAGGGTGCGTGAAGAGTGCATCCGTAGTCTACAAATACACAATAACTCCCTTCGGAGATCGGTATACTCCTTTAGGGGAGTCACACGGGGCGCAATTAACGCGATAGCGTTAAATAGCTCGTTTCGCAGAAATTTCAATGTCGGCATCGACATCGTTGCTTGTGAACGAAAAATTACAATAGTGCCGCCACATCCACGAAGTGAATGGTGACGAGTGGGCGAAGCTCCGGAGGTAAACCATGAATCCTCCGTACATTTAGCCCACTCGATTTTATTACAACGCTCCCCCTAGCGTACGTCGCCGCACTAAATCGAACGATTGCCTTCCACCAATGACACGCGCCACATGTGACTTCATTCCTATTTTATAACATCTCGCATCTTTCATCATTAACTACAAGTACCGCTGTTTAGCTTACAACGTCTTGCATCTTTTCATCATCAGCTACAAGTACCGCCATCTAGTGAACATTGCAAGAACTAAACGAGAGGTGGCTACATACAGGGGACGCACAGCGCACGCCTTAAAGAGCTTCGCCCCTGAAAAAAGAAAAAAAAAAAAAACCTGGAGCAGAGTGGGGCCCGAAGCAGGGTTGTTGGTGATTAAGTGGGAGTAGAACCCGGGTCGTTTGCGTGGCAAGCCGGTGTTTAGCCATACGGCTACGCCTCTTCCGGTGCAAACAGTGAAAAGAAACTTCTGCTTGGGAATGCAGTGAAAGTTGCTTTCTTGCTTCACAAACACACGCGTCCTGTATACATACTTCACAATGCAACATGAACTATTGCAGCAGTAATGCGTGGTCAAGCGTTCTTTGCCAAACGGCGTCAGCATACGTCATTATCATAATCGCTCCATGGTTTAAAAGCTGGAACCCCACTACAAAAGGCCCACACGCAACTGCGCCTATTCCATTAAGGCCAAGTATTGGGTGCCTATCGAATTCGAAAAGACTTCATGCCCTAAGTGTTTGAAGTACGCACTATATACGAACAGGATCTCGCTACTGGGTTCAACTCCGAAAGGCGAAGCTTAAGGGTCCCCTAATTTTTTTTTTCTCAATAAAAAGTAAAAGTAAAACGTGCGCATTTAAAAAGATTTCATGTATGTGACAAATAAGGACAGGCCAAGATGAGGTAATGGCGCTCTTAGAGTGTGCCTGCTGCCGACGCAGCAAATAGGTCCACAACGGAAGGAATTACAGAAGCCTGCACTTCTTTCTTTCTTTCTTTATTTCTTTCTTTCTTTCTTTCTTTCCTTCTTACTTTCTTTCTTTCTTTCTTTCTTTCTTTCTTTCTTTCTTTCTTTTGAATGCCGATACAGGTGCACGCTTTTCAGTCGCTTCGCGCTTGCGCATCAAAAACACGGCCTCGTTACGAGTGGCGGCGAAGAGAAAAAAGAGGGAACAAAGATAAGACAGGGGTTGACTGGAAGAACCTCATCTAGTTTTGCTATACCCTGCCATGGACGTCGCGTTTTTCTCACACACCACGTAAGGCCACGAGCGGTGACCATTAAAGCAGAATGAATGGACGTCGACGCACATGCAACATTCGGGTCGTCTCAACCAGCAGCGTCAATGATCAGCGCTGCCCTTCCTGTAATGTGGCAACCTGGGGCGCTCGAGCCGCAGCGCTCCGGAGCGTATAATGCAGCCCGGGGCGATCAAGCAACCATTGTCCCGCGAACATGCATGGCGCGAAAATTAGGCAACCAATCTCGCCGGTCGAGCGTGTACACAATGCAACCGCACGACAAATAACGCGAAATGGCGACTGTTTATTGCGATCCCAAATGGAACGTCTGACTTAATACGCAGCTGAAGAACGATTGCGTTACTATATATGCACTGCAAGCTACAGCGAGAAAATTTTAAGAATAATTTCTGGGGTTTTGCGTGCTAAAAACAACGATGCGATTATGCGCCACGCGGTAGTGTGGGACTACGCCTTAATTTTGGCCAACCGGGATACCTTAACGTGCGCCTAAATCTACAAACACGGGTATTCGCTGCACTTCGACACACCTACACCCCACCCCAATCAAAATGCTGGAACCTTTGCAGCGGATTGAACCCCCCACGCCATCGAGGATAGAATATGACGCTCTCGGTATGTTACGTCATTGGCGCAGACCGTACAAGAAGGGGGAGAGGGGCGGTGTTACTTCGCATTCTGAGAGCTGTTTACATGTCAACGTTACCTCCGGCACGAAAGGCCGGTTGTTGATTGAGTCCTGTCACTGCTTCATTTTTTTTTTTTGTCACTTCAGTGTCCATCTCCGAAGCTCTCTTTGCTTTGCACTCGCACCCAATCAAGGGGGGAACAGGAGGAGCTGCATCGAGCTCCACTCCTCTGAGTGTGAAGGACCCCGCGCCCCGTCTCTTGTCGTGGTGATTAATCTTGTGTAAATGGTGCAATGACGGAGGAAAGACCAACTCGAGTATCATAATAACGATGCACGTTTCATAAGCGAGGAGTCACGTGGTTCGATTGCGCGCAGTTTCCAGAGTAAGGGGCCCATTTGCCCGAGCTGCGTCGGCCATTAAATGGCCGCAACTTATACGGCCGGTGATTTTAGATGCGCCATCGATCACTGCACGGACGAGAATAGCATGCATGCGAATGCGTTAGGGGAGAAGGACGCGCCTCGAGGTCCACAAAAGCACCTAAAGCCAGCCTCAGTTGAACTGGCTTTTGCCGGCAAGAAAGTTCGGCGTGAACGGTGTGGTCAGTCTATCTCATTGCCTATTGTACTCTTGTTAAAATTAAGCTATAGGAATTTTTATGCACCCCTATATCTGTGCTCTCTTTTTTCTTTACTTCTTCACTGTTCTCGCCGCTAGGCTCTATGTAAGTCACTGAATACTCTCGAATTTCGTTTTAGTCCTCGAATGCTACAACGTTGAAGACATGCGTTGTACATACTACAGACAAATAACAAGTAGACAGCGCCGGCGCGCTGGAGAAATAATCGTAAATACACGTGATATAATGTCACAAGAATGTCCTCACCGAAAACGATCAGCTCAAGCTAACATTGGAAGAATTTTTGCGTGTGCTAATCTTTTTCTGCAATCAATCAATAATAATAATAGTATTAATATTACTACTAATAAAAATATCTCGCAAGTTATCGTCCCAAAACAACCATACGACTATGAGAGACTCCGTACTGGAAAGCTCCGGAAATTTCGACCACTTGGCGTTCTTTAACGTGCACCTATCTAAATACACGGGGCTCAAACGTTTTCGCCTCCATTAAAAATGCAGCCGCCGAAGCCACCGGCGGGATTCGATCCCGCTACCTTCGGGCCAGCAGTCGAGCGCCATAAGCCTTAGACCACCGTTGCAGGGCATTTTGCAGTCAATATACATGTAAATACATTACGGCTACATAAGAAGCCGGACAAAGTGACCTTGGAAAGAAACTTTAGCTTCTTGCTCAGAAACAGTTTCAGAGACAATGACCCCGCGTCTGCAGTGCGTTTCGTTCTGTAATTCAGCAAACGGGCAAAGAGTGCGGGTGATGAGGATTAAATGTTCTTGTTTTCCTAAGCAACATATGTACTCGAGTAGTCAATAAATTATCGAACCAGGATAACGGAGAAAATTACAAAAAAAAACGATGCGTTGTGTGTCAGCTAAGAATTAGCACCTCGAGAAATACTCACGGTTGAAAGCGTTGCAAAGCTAAAATAAGGGGGGGAAAAAAACTGCCAAACTTCCTGAGAACCTACTTCACTTCGCGTACAACACGTGAACAAACACGGCTGATAAGACTACAGAAAAACGTTCACATATTCTAAGGCAATCAGCAAGAACATAAGCCGGCAAATTGTGACGACGAGCTTATAATTAACGAAAACAGCCGCGCCGAGTGGGCCTTTTCTATAAAAGGCTCAGTTCAGGGCCCCATTAAGAGAACGCATACTTCGAGCATGTGCTTGGCACTTTTTTCAGTGATGCATAATCAGAGACTGCGATAACTGATGACCCACCACTTAGGGGTGCGATAAGGCCTATTTGAGTCACTGACTCGACGCGTTGCTGGGGAGACTACTAAGAGCCGGTCAAAGGTCGCCAGGAAGCTGCGCGCGACCGATGGATAAGCATGACGTCGAATGTGACCTCTACCTTTCCCATTCGGTTTAATGAGAGTGAGCCGGACGCCTAGCAAGTTACGCTTCTGAGCCCGAAACGCGCTCAAAGATTGTAACACTTATGTACGTAACTGTTGGCGTTTAACGCCCCAAAACCACCATATGATTATGAGAGACGCCGTAGTGGAGGGCTCCGGAAATTTAGACCACCTGGGGTTCTTTAACGTGCACCCAAATCTGAGCACACGGGCCTACAACAATTCCGCCTCCATCGGAAATGCAGCCACCGCGGCCGGAATTCGATCCCGCGACCTGCGGGTCAGTGATCGAGCACACTAACCACTAGCCCACATATGCGGGTATGTGCAAAGACCATTTTGCGAGAACGGGTTATCTGTTTACCAATGTCTCTAAGCGCGAAATTGAGTTGGTCTACCTTGTACCATCGTCGTCATCGGAGCAGTAGTAATAGAAGAAGTATTAAAAGTAGTAGTAGTAGTAGTAGTAGTAGTAGTAGTAGTAGTAGTAGTAGTAGTAGTAGTAGTAGTAGTAGTAGTAGTAGTAGTAGTAGTGGATTATGTGACCGAGGGGTAACTTGTGTATAACAAAACACAATGATGA
This sequence comes from Rhipicephalus microplus, assembly GCF_013339725.1. Lineage (NCBI taxonomy): Eukaryota > Metazoa > Arthropoda > Arachnida > Ixodida > Ixodidae > Rhipicephalus > Rhipicephalus microplus. The sequence goes on from NC_051171.1 coordinate 136,060,433, forward strand.
CGATGATGATGATAATTATGACCGATTATACACAATCGCGCGTTCACAGCTTTGCTTTCCAACAGTTTTTCACAGCGTGTAACTGGCTGCAGTTCTTTCTTATTTTAAATTTGTTTTAACGGCAACTAACCTACACTAAACGAACATACAGGGGTGCTCGCAGAAGTTCCTGTGGGCCACCATTCCACGTGATCCCATGGCAGCGCAGCCTGGAAGCTTTTGCCCATCCCTGTGTATACGGCACACGAACCGGGATGGTTCTATGAGCATTAAGACAAACGACTACAGGTATCGAGGATTTTTTCGCCTTTGGGTCGTACTGACGTCCCACGTGCCCGAAAATAGACAAGGCGAACTGTAAGCAACGCCAATCCATGAACCCACTCACAACCTGCGGTGAGCCTTATTGGACAAGCCGGAGGGGATTGATGGATCAAAATTTCCGCAAGCAATCCGCCAAGTAAACAGTGCCTTTCTCGAGTACTCCGAGCAAACACGAGTGGGTCTGGCGCTGCCCCTTTCCGCCATTTTGTCCCGATCTTTTTTGTCGTTGGTGCAGTTCCTTTGATGACGACAATAACGATTCGATTTTTTTTTACTTTTCCACTTTCAACTTACACTGTATATACGGCCAGCTGGCTTAGCACGGCCAAGGGGCACTTGTCTTGTGTCGGCAAAGGATTGGCTATGGATTGGCCTTTGTCTCCGGTTCGGTCTTTTCCTCGAGCACGGTAGGGTGGATTGACCAGAGCAGCAGGAGACGATCCAGTGCGGATGAAATAGTGCGAGGCGTGTTTACACAAGCGAGCGAAAAACGCGAAAGAAATTCGCTTGCAGCGGCGTGTACAGCGCACAATATAAGCCCTCGTGTCACTCCGGTGTGAAAAGCGTCTGACAGTTTCTACTTCTTAATTATTTCAAGTTTATTTCGAAACACGACAGAAACGCCTTTTGCCGGCGCAGCTAAGGAGGGCACGGGCGTTTTGCCGAAGTAAAAAGCGACATAGAAAAACAAAACGTGAAATTGACAGTTCTTCGATTGCCTGAGGATTGGACCGAGGGTCGTTGTAAAGGTGTATCTTTTAAATCCCTTGGCGACAGTCGGGAGATCAGATGTGAGAGACGTGTATAAACAAGCTGAGAATATAGCGCCCACGCCCTAAAGCAATCTCAGGACGTATACCTGTGCGCTCCACACCGGTAACACGAGCCTGCGTTGTCGATGCGTGTTGCCTATAACTGAAGCACGTCTGAATGCTAACATTGCTGCTTCGAAAATGAAGATCGCACTGAATTTAAAGATTTACACCTCAGACTAAATGAATGAATGAATGAATGAATGAATGAATGAATGAATGAATGAATGAATGAATGAATGAACTTCATTTAAAGTCCAGTAATTCTCACCGGGCGAGGTGGGGAAGAGAAAGAATTTTATCCAAAATCAGATTGTGTAGCCTGAGTATATTCGCATAAATGTTAATCCGCAGACAATTGAACGCTCGATCAAATACCGCATGTACAAAGTTGGGAAGAAAATAAAGTGTCGCCCCGTGGACTACATAAAGCCTTGCGCTCGAAGTCCTAATAGGAAAACAATGGCAAGAAATTTAAAACCGTGGCTTTTCCGATGTTGATGCCTTTCCATGCTCCTCGCGGTTCCCCATTGGTCAGAGCTCCGGTCCAGCCTTCCCTATGACCAATGAGCAAGCGCGAAGAGTATCAAAAGGAACTAACTAGCATGGGACAAGGTACCCCTTCAACATACAGGCCACGTTCTTTGTAATGAAGAACAGAAAACTGTCGAAACGGACTGTTCGTGAAACGAGCGTTTAATTCGAGAGGTTTTTATTCTTTTATTTCTATATTTCCTTTTGAGGTATAGCTTTTGAAAGCGACATTTTTGCTCATAGATGCCCCGTGCCAGAATGGAGAAAGGGACTAATACTATTGTGCACCAAAATGGCAGGTACCAGATACACCACAAAGAACATCGTCGTACTGTTGCAGGCGTGAAACCGAAAAAGAAAATAGGTATTAGAATATTGGAATAACTAAAAATAGGAATAGTGTTCACAAAATAACATTTAACCCGATCCTCATACTATAGGCATATCATAAGCGCAACCAGCAGACCAAAAGAAAAAAAAGAGCGCACTTTCGAGAAAAACTTTGTGAAATCAGCCCCTCGTCACGATGGTCCATAAATGGCCTCCACGATCAGCTCCGGCAGCGCGCCGAATCGCGGAGGCCATGGTCTACCGCTAAACATATTGTTTTGTTTGGCAACAATTTGCTTCATTTACAAGACTTGGCTAGTGGCACGAACGCATGTCTCCGATGAAATTCAGATAGCTGTTGGTACCGATACACGTTGCATTAGTCATTTCGTTGGCCAATCTACCACAAACAATGGCTAGGATTCCAGACTAGAGTCCTAGCGTAGTAAGTTACAAAAGTGACTATGGGTGTGAACACTAGTGACACGAAACATCGTCATGATCCGATGACCTCATACGTCGTTAAATTGTGCGAATTCATCATGACGTCACTATGACGTCATGATGCGACATCGTAGTTTGGTCACAGTTACGTCTATACTCGAGGCACATTTGGTGCAGCAAGCATGCAATGCCCCCGATCTCAGGGGCAGTCAGTCAGAACTCTAGTTGCCGCAAGCTTTCGTAGATATTTGCAATAAGAGAGAAAAAAATGGGGGACCCTTAAGCTTCGCCTTTAAAAGTTGAACGCGATAGCGAAATCCGACCTCTAGTGCACCCTCCAACCGCAAAGTGCATATACTTATTCATATTGCCACATTTATTGGTAACAATATGTTTTGTTACATACACACGTACGTACACAAACATGCACAGAGTAGATTGGACCAGCGCGCGCTAGTATGAGCGAATGGGCTCGTTTTCGTCGTGACACATGCCGAACAAAATACGTTAAAGGGGCCCTGAAACACTTTTTCAATTAACCATGAAATAAATTCACTAAAAGAGCTTATTGCCTCACGAATTCAACGCCGCAAAATTTTTAAGAATTCGTCCAGTGCGAGTAGAGTTACAGAGGTTTGTCGCATGATGCAATTGCATTCTCTCGTCCCGACGAAAGCGCTGGAAGCTAAGCAGGGAGGGGTGGCAGGGCAAAGAAACTACCGCGCCTCATGACCTTGAGACTTTTTTTTTTCCTTCGAACACGTGGCTTTTCCGTGTGATCGCGTGCGCACGCGTGGACAAGTAGCGGCCTCCCGCGCCTATCTCGGTAACTTGATTTTTCGGTCACATACGCACAGACAATTTTCCGCTCGCAACCAACGGGGCCGACGCCGGCACGGAGTTTCTGCGACACGAGCTCTTAAACGCTATCGCGTTAAAAGAAAAAATACGAAGGCTCTCGCCTTCCAGTCATCTAGAGCGACTCCCTGAAGGAACCTCTGAGGTTCGTTTCGATTGGCTATTTCTCTTCTGCGAGAGCCCCTTTAAGCGTGGTACAGCCCCGCACACGGATGCGTCACATTTACGTATTTTTCATCGAGCAGAGAGACAGTCGACTTCGGAATAAGCATCAACGCCCCCCGTTTTTTTCCGCAACCAACCCAAGGAACGTCGATTCACAACGCCGGTCACCAAACCAAACCGACGAAGCAAACAAAACCAGAACAACAGCAAGGACGCCCTCATCCCGAGAAACGTGCCACGACGAAGTGCAGGCACGTGGAAAGCAAACCGACGCAGTCCTCCGAAGAAGACCCGACTACATCGGCGGCAATCGAACCGCGTCCGGCGCTGAAACAACTGGCGACACAGCGAGTCGACAGACCGCAACTGCGGTTTTCGAAAGAATGCCGCCCTGTACATTCGCTTCTGCGGCCCGCTGGCAAACAAATAAAAGAGTGGGCATGTAAGGGGAGTCCTCTTTTGTTTTTTTTTCGTTCTTCACTTTTTTTCGTAGTTTTTACCGCCGATGCTCCACTTTCGGATTCTGGCACGAATGTCAGTACGTCTATATCTGGTCGGAAACTGCAGAAACAACAACCCTTTTTTGCCTACTGCTGCGTTGCGTTCCGCGCCAGTAAAACTATACCCTCCTACCAACGCGCGCCCTCAATGAAAAGCATTCGCGAGTTCTCTTCCTGCCCCCCGAAATTGCGGACGTTTCCAAGAGAAAAGCGTCATTCGTTGTTCGCCTTCGCCAAAGGCACACACGCTTCGGCACGAGCTTTTGTTCGGGACGAAGTCTCCCGTTTCGCTCTTCCTCCTCACCCCTTCCGTATTTCACGGGGTTCTCCAGAAGGGGGGCGAGCCCCTGGCCGAGGTCCAAGAAGAGCAGCTCCAGCTCAGGCGGCCCCAAAACAGCGCCAGCAGACAGTGGCCTACGGTCCAACGCCGTGGCCCGCGCCACGCGATTCGCCGTCTGCCGCTGGCGTTGCGGTGCGAGTGTGTGGCCTGCTCCTTTGTCTTCGAAGAAAGCTCAGCCGTTTCTCTTAGCGCGACCCAGGGCCGAGGGCTCGGCGCTCTGCGGGGAGCCGCTCTGTATACCCTTAACGACCACGGTCCTTTTTGTTTATTCGGTGCGAACACCCGCCACAAAAATTTCGCGGTGCGGAGGAGAAAGCGAAGTAAACGAAGGAAATGAGTTCTCTTTGTTTTCTATTGACGTTGACGATCAACTACTGTCCTCTCGGCGTACCTTGAGAGCGAGGTTTATCCAGCCAATTAACCTACGGGTCACAAAGATTAGCAGGAAATAAACCACTTCTCTGTGTCAGTAATTAAAGCAGTGCGAGCGATTGCATGAATGAGAGTGAGTGAGTGAGTGAGTGAGTGACAAAAGTGAAAGAGGGACATAGAGCGAGTTGGTACGTGTGCGCGTTGAGATGCTTCAAGAACACCAAGCATTCCAACATCCATTAGTCCAACGGAGCAATAAGGTATACTGCAGCGAACAAAAAGCTCCAAGCCATCATGATCCGGTTCTTCCCTCTCGGATCTGTCAAAACCCCAGCCACGTCACCCGTTCAATCCAACTCAAAGGCAACGGCGCGCCTAACGCACCGAGCATGCACGAGCTCGATCCCCACGACCAATTTGTTTCCACGTACAGATTACCTATACGTGTCTAAACGAGCGAAGCTCCGTTATAACAGAAAGCGCCTCATCGTTTGTTACTCTCACCCTCTTTTCTCCCTTCCCTCTTCTGGCGCGATTGTTTCTCATCGCGAAATGACGCCGGCACACGAGAGCCGCGCCGAGCGCTTCTTAATCCGCCGCTCTTGTCTTTTTTTTTTTTCTTCTTATACCGGCATGCATCCTAACACACACACGCACACCGAGTCCCGAACGAAGAAAAAAACAAGCGAGGCTTGAACCTCGGGATCACGGAGGTCAGCCTCCTAATCGAGCTCCTCTCTCGGCGGCGCTCCTTGGCCCGAGAGAAAACAAGAACGGGGGCGACGCGGCGAGGACGTGCAAACATGTATGACGCCCCGAGTCGGCTGAAGAAGAGCCTTTTCCTCCCCGGAAAGACCCCCGCGCTAATCCAATAATCGTGCTCCTTTCCCTTCCCGTATGCTGCTGCTTCGGACGCCTCAAGCTTTTCTCGCTTATGGTGTTGCTCTTGGAGGAGCCGTTCCGTGGCAGTCAACGCATTACTTTCTTCATACCGTCGTTCGCAAGGGCAGAGCGCAATCGTCTCGAAAGGGGAGTATATATATGTTCGCGCACTCGCGTGCTGTTTCGTCATTAACCCGAACTCCGGTTCTCAGTGCGCCTGCAGCACGTCTAGTTTTTGGAAGCTATGTACGTGCAGATTACTTAACGCATCATTGTCCTCACTGCTGTTTCCCCTATCCCTTCATTTCTTCAACAGCCTCAAATTCAGACGTCTTCCTTTCCGTGAGAATTCGTAGCTATATTTGTGAGCATCGGCGAGTGTCACCCGCTACGGTGGTCTGGTGGTTGCAGTGTATACCACTAACTCGAAGGTCACGGGATCGAATCCCTCCACGGCGCCCGCATTTAGATGGCGGCAAAATGCTATTTAGGCCCGTGTACCTAAGTGTAAGTACGCGGTAAGGAACACCAGACGGTCCAAATTTCGGCAGGCCTCCGCTACGGCGTTTCTCTTAATCACATCGTGGTTTCGAGACGTCAAATCCCAACAATTATGATTATTATCTGTGAATATCTGGTCTATCGCGACTGTACTTGTTGTTTTTCTCATCGTCGCCCCCCCCCCCCTTTTCAACTTTCTGCACTAATTGTTATTTCGCATTGCCTCCGGGATCGGTCCCCAATAGAGAATTTCTTGCCATGACGTGATCATGTGATCTCACGATCACTTCACGATGACGTCACAAATTTCGGCGATCTGTCACTTCAAGTTGACATCATATGGCGACGTCATCACGGCGATGATTATTCTTTAATCAGTCGTGTTGACGCTACTGCCGGTAACGTTTCGCGTCTGATGAGACGTTTAAGGCTTTCGCCTTAGAAAGAGAGAGAGAAAGATCAACAAATGACAGAGAGGTTAAACAGAGGAAGAGTCCGGTTTGCCACCCTGTACTTGGGAGGGGAAAGGGCTGTGAAAGAACGAGAGAGAATAAGGGGAGTCAGTGGCAGCAGTAAAACAAGGGAATGCGGTGGAGGGGGGGTCATCGTTGTATTACTCATCGCATAAGTGCCCGTGAACACAGTTTGTCACTCAATCCGGTTGCTTGCAACAACGAGACCGCAAGGCTCGCGTTGCAAATCGGGTAGTGTAGGGCACTGGAATTTTGTTCCTTGAGATGGGGGCGGCTGTCCAGCTGGCCCATAGTGCGGCTGAGAGGGCTGTTTCACTCATACATCGAGATTTTCGCTTTGGTATATGCTTCCCAAGAGCTTAAATCAATTAATTTCGTTGATTGATTCGTTATGTATTCTATTACACGCGCACACGTGACCTAAGGTTCCGGGAAGAGAGAAGCAATTAAAGCATGACTTGGGGGATACCTCCACCCCCCCGTACAGGCAAATACAGTCGCTAAGGTACAAAGATTTTGTTTGCGCCGTTGACACATACATATTATGACAAGCCATTTGAATGAATGAACACGACATGCGATAACAACGACCGAGCAGCGGCGGGCTGCCCGGCACTGAGGCCTGGTTGCGTGGCGGAGCACGGCTTCCAGGATAAGGTCACCGGGCCAGTGTCGACGCAGAAGGCTTGGCGCCAACGAGCGCTGCGCCAGCTCTCGTGACACGCGCCAATCGACCAGGCATCGCTAGGGGGGGGGGGGGGGCTGCGGCACGCGCCGACCCTGGCCCAGTCGTCGCCCAGGGCACCGCGACTCCACCCATCCAAGCACAATGAGCCACGCACCGTTGTCACGAAGGAGATGACGACGGCAAGGGGAGCGGAGGGGGGACAGCCCCGGGCTCATTCTTTAGCGAGCGCACACCCAGGGTCCAGCTCGTCGGAACGTGACCTCCAGGCTGCGCTGCTACGGAGAGCGCTGATTGGCTCGCCGTAAGACAAAAGCGTCACTCGACGAGAGACGAGTTCCTTTTTCTTTTGTTATTCCTTCGCGGCGTCACGAACTCCTTATATCGACTTCGTATTGGCTCAAGTACAGTACACGGGCACCAATAAGTTCATTTCGAAAAAGAAAAATAAAGAAAAAAAACGGCGCAGCAGCGCACAACGGACAAAAGACAAGAAAACAAGGACGAGCGCCATCTACTCTTATTTTTGTCCGTTGGCAACTGCTGAGCCATATTTGTTTTCGTATCCATATTTGCAAGATGTTTCAGCGCGCGAACAAAGGAAAAGGGACAGGGTAGACAGAAAGAGCGCTGACTTCCACCTAACTTTATTTCACTGAGTGGCAAGAATATATACTGCTAAAAAGGATGATAACAGAGCACGAAGGTAAAATGCAAGCCTAATCTACACATCAGTAACAGAACACGTGTGACGGGTCCTCTATTGCCTCAAAGCCCAGCCAGGTAATCACGTTTGTTTTTGTAGCTTTTTTTTTCATCTGAATTACAAGCCGACTAGTATCTCAAACATTCCTCCAATATGTTCATCGATAGATAAATCGAACGATCAATGAATCCTTTACTGTACACATATTGGCGGAAATAATTCAAAGCAATGATGTCGTCAGCTATTTATGAGCGGCTGGTAAGTCACATTATTGCTAATTAGGCTTATTTATTTATTTATTTATTTATTTATTTATTTATTTATTTATTTATTTATTTATTTATTTATTTATTTATTGAGCACAAGCGATCTAACTGTTAATATCACCCATCCTATGTTCTTAATGATTACAAAACGAAGAACTGGTTTATCTACATGGGGGGTTTAACATCCCAAAATCACCATATGATTACGAGAAACGCCGTAGTGGAGGGCTCCGGAAATTTCGACCACCTGGGGTCCTTCAACGTGCGCCCAAATGTGAGCACACGGGCCTACAACATTTCCGCCTCCATCAAAAGTACAGCAACCACCGCAGCCGAGATTCGATCCCGCGACTTGCGATTCTGCAGCCGAGTACCTTAGCCACTAGACCACCGTGGCGGAGCAATGAAAAACTGAGTATTCATACGAAAGCTGTATAAGTCTGATCTACAAAGTTAATCAAGCAATAGTATAAGTCCCCCAACAGCATAGACTATTTCCTTTCGTTTTCTTTTTTTTTTTTTCACATTCAAGCGTCATTTACTTGCACCCTACCATAAAGCAAATACAACGAAAGCGCTATCATTGATGTACTGATGCTTGCGGAGTACAGCAGTAAATCAGCACTGGTGCGTAACATCAGGAGTAAAACAAAGGACAAAAAGGTATGAACGAAGCACAAAAAAATCTGAAATACGTGAAAGGACGAAACGAAGCAGGGGTATTGCAGTACTTCCCAGATGTATCATCAAAAAAGAAAGAAAAACGGGAGAGCAGGCGACGTAAAAGAAAAAAATAATTGCTGGCAGATGAAAAAAAAGCATAATGCACGCCATTTTCCTTCCTAGAACGCACGTGATGTTCAGTTAATTTAGCAGCTCATGAAGTGAATGTAATCCTGCAGCGTAGGCGTTGACCGACCAACAGCTGCCGGCTAAGCAAACCTGCAGCTGTCAGCGGTGAATAAATGAGAAAAAAAAAGCCGGGTTTCCCTTAATTATGGACTCAATTAGCAGCCATTACAGCCAAGGACTAAAACGCACCGGAAGTACTTCATTCTAGTACAACGGCGGAGCTATTTTTACACTTCGGTGATGCCTGCATAATGCGTCTCCTCCCGCGAGTCACTTTTCGCGGTGACCAACTATAAGTACAGCAGGCGCACCCTCCTCCGGGGCTTTGTCTCTTACCGGCCAGCGCAAGTCAAGCTATGGGATTCGAAGACATCTATCGGGCATCGGCATCGCAGTAGCGACAGTGGCTAAAGTTAAGAGCCTCTTCATAATCGGGAAAATGGGGCTTGGCCTACGCATGCCTGCCCAGCTATTTTCTTTCTTTCTTTCTTTCTTTCTTTCTTTCTTTCTTTCTTGTTCTTTCCTTCCTTCCTTCATTCTTTCCTTCTCTCTCCCTCTCTTTCTTTCCTTCCTTCCTTCCCACCAGACCTCTTCCTTACTCTCCACCCACTAGCGCGCTACCCCCTAGTTGCTACAGGCAACAACGACTGTCATTCCTGAAAGAATGCAATATAGCGATAACATAGTGAAACGTGAAACTACATGTGACCTCGATAAAATCGCAAACTGGGGAAGGGCGAAGCAGTTAGGGAAGGAAGTTCCCGTCTCACTAACGTGGACCTTGAGGAGGGGGCGTATATTTTAGTGTTCTTTAAGGATACTTCTCTGATGAAGCACCGGTGGCGCCAAGCTTGAAACTAGGCATGTAGAAAAGAGTTTCTCCGCTATAATAACGTCGTCGGAAAAGTTCGTCTGAATGCCGCCACCCTAAGGTGGTGGCGGTGCTGCTGCTTCCCTACATGTCCGATTTCAGGTCCCTACGACATGTAAGGGTGTTTCAAATACACCAACGTCGTCAGCTATTTGTTGGGCTGAATTTTGCCTTCGGAATTTTTAGTGAACCGGTGGCGAGTAGTGGAAATTACCTAATTTTCGTGGCACATGTCACTTCAAATGACGTATCGTGACTACATAACACGCCGTTACGACAGGACGCCGACAATCCGAGGCGCTAAGTTGTGTCGCACCTAAAATATCAGACTGCCATTTCAGAAACGGTTGACTGCCGGGAAGCCCACTATCGAGAGAGCATCAATTTTCGAAAAACGGCGCATACGAATACTTATGTAACCAGCACACATTCTAGGTCCACGTTTTTTTTTTATGATCACGAGGGCCTGGGTTTCAGCATGCGACGCCACCCCCCCCTCACCTTTCTCTTGATTGATTGATTGATTGATATGTGGGGTTTAACGCCCAAAAACCACCAGTTGATTGTGAGAGACGCCGTAGTGGAGGGCTCCGGAAATTTCGACCACCTGGGGTTCTTTAACGTGCACCCAAATCTGAGCACACGGGCCTATCACCTTTCTCTTATTTTCCCTCTTATAACCACAATCAATCAAGCCTGCCCACTGTTCGAATTGCCGGCTCTTTCGCATTCATCTTCCGGAACGCCGAACATCCGCATCCTTCAACTATGCCGGATCTAGTTCCCATTAGTACAGGTCTTGCGATGGCCTGTGGACTGTAGAGGTGAGCACATCATTAATTCAGTGTGTGTGTGTGCGTGTGTGTGTGTGTGTGTGTGTGTGTGCGCGCGTGTGCGTGTGTGTGTGTGTGTGTGTGTGTGTGTGTGCGTGTGTGTGTGTGTGTGTGTGTGTCTGTGAGAGAGAGAGAGAGAGAGAGAGAGAGAGAGAGAGAGAGAGAGAGAGAGAGAGAGAGAGAGAGAGAGAGAGAGAGCTAGACTGTTAGAGGAGGCCACAGACAAGCAGCTTGGCGCTTAGCAGTTAAGGAGAATGGACACATGCATAAAACTTACCGAAATACAGAAAAGACGCGTAACATCGAGGAAGAAAATAGAGGAGAAAACAGAAATGGCGTCCTCGAAATACGGAACAAAACGCGCTACGAAACTTTCATCATGCAGCCCAGCGCCTTGAGACACTTGAGAAAATAGCGGTTTCATGGCAGGATATAAGGGCACCACGTGCACGTAGCTATAGTTCCACCTTTCTCGCGCAGGTCCGCGACTAAACGTAACCGATATCGTATAGCAGGTTTCCTTGTGTTGTTCTTAAAGGCAAAAGAAGAGAAAAGTGAGCCCCTTAGCTGTCTGCATCAGAGTGCGACACCTCAACAGTTTCTCACAAGGAATGGAGGTAAGGGGGAATTAAAAGGATAGGATTAAAAGGTACACAACTCACCAGGCCAGACTCGCGGGCATTCAAGCGACGACGCCAACGAGAAACGATGCGGTAAGCTCTACCACGAGGTGCCCGTGAATAATCGAACGGGTTCGCGGCAGAGGCACTTGCTCGTCGGGCCCGATGAATGATTGAGTAATTAGCGGCCGCCACCTAGCACGCGCCAACAGAGCCTTAGAGGCCGTCTCCTCGCAGCTCGCCTTTCGCGGGCACGCACTGATCCCGTCGCTGACCGCGAATCGCGGCGGCGTCGTCGCCAGCGCAAGGCTGCAACCGCGTCGACGCCGGAGACTTTAACGGTACACAATAGCAAGAATGCTAAAACACTCGAATCGCATCAACCAATCAGATCAGCGGAATCATAAAACAAAACAAAAAAGGTCAGCCAGTTCCGAACCGTAAGAACCGTCAGACAGCGAAGCCGCAACGATGATGACTATCAGTACGAAAAATCATCATTATCATTATTTCGAGCGTCATCACCATCATCACTCCGTTTTATTTATTTCTTGATTGTCTCCCCCCACTGGCCACGAGGCCTACGTGAATACTAGTACTGCTAACTGCTACTACTACTGATACTACTACTACGACTACGACTACAATGCTGATGCTAACTACTACTACTACTACTACTACTACTACTACTACTACTACTACTACTACTACTACAGGACGACGACGTCGAAGGCTCAGGGTAGGCCAAGGCAGCTACGACGTAAAAAGCATAGCTGTGAGCTTTTCTTTTGGACACTACCGATTGCGCTGACCACCACATGCTCGTGCCACGCACCGTTTTAACGCTTGTCAACATAAATACAACATTGGGCTAACAGTAGAGAACGCTAGGCAACATAATACAAATCTAGCGCCAGTTATATAAGCAAGCACTCAGCAGAGACTATCCAAAATCAACGCCATAAAGGGGTAGCCGAAATCTTGATAGACAATAAAAGAGGGAAATATGGAAAAGGGCAGCTGACGTCACGACAAGGACTGACAGTAGGCGGTCAGTTACAGCCTCAGATTCAATACACAGACATCGGAAGTACTGCCGTGACCTGCAGATTGTTAGGTGAAGCGACGAAATCAAGAAACCTGCAAGCAATAAGTGAATACAGTTCACGATAGAAGGGGTCGGTCGTAGTTCATTAGGCCTCCGTTTTGCAGTGGACACATACAGGCTGATCATGATTAAGATGATGATGACGACCCAAAATAAGCCCACCATAAAAGAAGATTGCTATGCCACCAGGCACCTGTTCTCGCCCTTCGCGTAGTAGATTTCCGTTGAAATTTGCTATTAGAAAGCCTCTAGTTGATATATTTCGTCTCGATTAGATATATTTATATCGTAGCTTTCATACCATCCTTTACTTTACAAGGGCACTCCTTTGAATTTTCGAATGAAGATATGTTTTTATTCTCTTTTAGGGCGAAACCGGAAGCTTCTTCGGAACCTCCCGCTGTTTGCCGCGTTGTGCTCTGCATGAATAATTTCGCCTATAACTTCCTCGGCTTCATTAACCGGTGGCTTTTAACAACAAAAAAAAAACAGCCACACATCTCTCCATCTCACTCGCTTTCGTGGCATGGTCCAGCTGTGCACTACGGGCAAATTAGCATACCTGACAGTAAGACGGCTCGCCTTAAGATAAATGAGACCCCCGTATTCATACACGGCAAAAAAAAAAAATTCTGACACGGAGCTACTCTTAACAAGAGATATCGACCAATCGGAACGTCCGACATATCATTAGGAAAAAACTATTATTAGCATATCATTCGAAAAAAAAGAGGTATCTTGAATCCAGTTCCACAAGGCCAAATTCAAAAAGATAATTGGCGAAGTGTAACTCTACGTCGCAGGCAACATTGGTAGTTAGTTCCATATAGACCCGATTGGCGTCACTGGTTAACACCACGACGGCCAACATTGAGTGCATATGTGTTTCACTAGGAAAAAGGCACCCCAAGACTCACTTTATACTGCTAAATTCATCGAGGCTATTAACAGTTCGTGAACACAAAAGGCACCCCAAGACTCACTTTATACTGTAAATTCATCGAGGCTACTAACAGTTCGTGAACACAAGCATCTCAGTGTATATTTTACACCGGACCTTCCTGGAGCCATCACATCAATCACGTCACAAGTAAAGCAGGACGTGTGTTAAGTTTTCTACGCAGAAACGCAACTAAGTTACCACTTGAGGCCTATACTCAAGCATATATATGTCTAACATTCGATCTGTCTTAGATTTCACTTGTGCTGTGTGGGATCCGTGGAAGGCATGTGATGTGTCCAATTTAGAAAGAATTCAAAACATGGCTGTTCGGTTTGTCTGCTCTGATTTTACCAGATATTTCACTGTTTCAAAAGCAAAAGAAAAGCTTGGTTGGGAACATTTAGAGAAACGAAGGTAATATCTGAGGTTGAAACTTTTTCACAACGTATTTCATAGCCGAACAAGTCTGGACCCCTCACGATAATTTTGCAAACCGGACTACGTTTCGCAGCGACCAAATCATGCCAATAAGATAAGAGAAATAACTTTGCCGCACTGACGCATTTAATGTGTCATTTTTTTTTTTCGTCCAGGACGAAAGCGCGATGGAATAGCGCGACGGAATAGCGCGATGATCTTCTGAAGTAGCAGAGGTTACTTCACATGAAGCATTTTCAAGATTACTCTAGAGTAGTGTACTCGCGAGGATGTGTAAGGACGAAACGGTACTGTGAAGCTGCTTCGTATTCTGTGCTGAAATTTTGTATTCTTTCCTCCCCACTGTAGTGCCCTTGGGCGATGTGGGTACTATGATACATATATATATATATATATATATATATATATATATATATATATATATATATATATATATATATATATATATATATATAAACGGACTGGAAGAAGCGATCCCCTAGAACAAGTACTATAACCCACAAAGAACGGGCTTGAATAACACGCAGTAAGAAAATGAGACGAAGGCTACACGCGATTCCACACATCTGCGTCCAACAGTACACCGTATACATATCCCGCATCTGACTTCCTGTAACGTTACCTAGTTTCTGCGTTGCTTGCCACATTGCTTAGCATAGATGTAAATTTACTAGCAGACCCGTTCGCCACCCCCCTTTGCAACACGGCGTCTCCATTTAGAGGAGCGACTTAGTTTTGCCATTTCTGTGCAGTGTTGGCAAGAAATAGAATATACGAACACTGGGCTGATGGTAGTATAATAAAACATTCTTGCCCTAAAGTTCCTTTATGTCACTCCTGATAGAAATAGTTTACTAGTAGTTTACTACACACGATCACTCGAGTCACGTAGGTCATTTAGGTAGCATTTTTAAAACATTTCGTTTACCTTTAAAAAAAAATATCAGTGCTCGCGTATACTGATTGTACGTATTTCGAGCGGGTAGCCGAATTTGGTTTATAATGGACTATAAGCATGACTGACTGCACACCTACACGCTTATTTTCGATGCATTTACAACTAACTACTGTAAAACACACTAGCAATTATTCTGCCACGTCAATTTGCTTTAACTTTGGTCTCCAGGTCCTCGGCATCGAATCACGTAAATATCACGCATTTTTAAAGACGGTAGATCATGACGCGCGTCGTAAAGAGTATGACAGCGCTACGGCGAGCCCTGCAACGCGTTGCACAGAATTATTCGGCCCACCGTTGAGTCAAGCTCGATCTCCGCACGATCTACTGATTTTGCTCGAGACGAAAGCGGCACTCAAGACCGAACGAACGCAGCAGTTCGCGCCCCTTCGTCCATGCGAAAGCATTTTCTTTTTATTTTTTCGTCTTTCCACCGCGGCGGAATGCCTATTTACGTCAGTGCATGTTAATGAACGGGATATATTTATGTAACCTCGGTCGGCAGTACTAGCTATACCGATGCGACGCCGGCAGCTTTGCAGGGCAGGAGGCGGGCGAAGGTTGAAAAATAGGCCACCTGTTCAACTCCGCGTCGCTGATCTTTTTATCACTGGCCTCAGCAGCGATGAACGAACACTTTTGCGACGTTCCGTCGCACTAGCCTCGACATTATGCTTTCCCGCGTCCGCGCGAAGGCATTATCAGTGCTGCGACGGCGGAGGTAATGTTTCTTCTCCTCACCGTAAAAAATCAGCAGTTCGTCATAAGCGAAAAACTTACACTTAATAAAAAAAAAAAAAACACCGCGATAAGCATCAAGCTCACTACAAGTAAAAATTTATTTTGAAAGAAGATATTTAGAGATAGTCTCACACTTTTGATTAATATGTGGGGTTTAACGTCCCCAAACCATTTTATGATTATGAGAGACTCCGTAGTGGAGGGCTCCGGAAATTTTGACCACCCGGCGTTCTCTAACGTGCACCCAAATCTGAGCACACGGGCCTCTACACGATTTCCGCCTTCATCGGAAATGCACCCGCTACAGCCGGGATTCGTTCCCGCGACCTGCGGGTCAGCAGCCGAGTACCTTAGCCACCGTAGACCACCGCGGCGGGGTTAGTCTCACACTTTTACTTCATGACCTTTTACTTCACGCGAGGTACTTCGTAAAACGCGAAATATTGAAACGTACTTGATTTTATTCTTACGACAAGATTATATATTCCTTAGCGCTGACGCGGTAATCTGTAATATAACGGCTGATCTTTTTCGTGCCAAATCAACGACACCATTACGAGAGACGCCACAGCGTAGGCCTGCGAAGCACGGTGTTCTTTAAGGTGAACATAAATGTATCGCAGGATCGAGTTCGGCCACGATTCGAACCCACAACTTTATGGTCAGCAGCCAAGTACCTTAAACACTACAGACCGACGTGGCGGGTCACAGGGAAACCCGTTGGACGAGCCTCTGTGTATTGCACTCTGGCCACGATTCGAACCCACAACTTTATGGTCAGCAGCCAAGTACCTTAAACACTACAGACCGACGTGGCGGGTCACAGGGAAACCCGTTGGACGAGCCTCTGTGTATTGCACTCTGCTCTTAAAGGTATTCTGTATACGCCAAAGGTCGAACGTTTACATAGTGGTACTGATCGTTTTTCTTTCTCTTCTGTCCTCTTGGTCTTTCTCGATTTCCGTGTTTTTGTTGTGCTTCTTCAACGCTGATGTCGTGATTATGGGACAGCCGGTTGTAAAGCAGCCTACCTTCAATGTTTTTCGTGTATAATTTGAAAAAAAAAAAAGAGCGTTCATGGGATTGCGGCGATGAATACCAAACACCTCTCTGGACAAAACGAAAGTAATACTGAAAATACACTCATCGGACGATCGTGACGCAATCCAAACATACGTGGGCTCTGGACATTCCGTAATGTTGCAATATACATCGTCAGCGAATCACAAAATAACGGACTTGCAAGGACGGATTTCGATGCCGTGCCAATATCCACCACGCAGAATGTAAAAAAAAAAAGGATACGGCAGTATACCCATGTACTCGCTGAGCTCTGTAGCTCTTGCACACGCGGTAATATAGTGTGCGAATACATATAGTCTATGTGACCGCAAACCAATGTTATCCGTGCCTATATAGTCAAGCTGCTGTGTAATGTTTCTGGTCTGCATATAATATCTTCATGTCATTCCCTTTCAACGTCATAACGCTATAGCGTGCTCATATGTGAATCGGTCTTTCTTTATTTATACACGAAAAACGTGCAGGAGTAAGCTACAGAGCAGGCTATACCCTCATCACGATAATACTGTTGAATAAACGTACAAAAACAAAAACGAATAAAATAATAAAACAGATAGTCATAAGCACAATGTTGCGAATACAACGTATGGCGCATGACGAACGCCGTCCAATACGCACAAAGCTATCAGACGTCACAAGGTTACCACGAGTAGAGTCCGCACAAATATTTTTACACGCACTTATACATATAACATGACTGGTATAAATAGTATGTGATGAAGAGAAACAATGCCAATTAAAAACAGCTCGTTGCTGTTTTAGTCATCGTTCTTCGTCTTCATCTTGTTGTTGTTGTTGTTCTTGTTCTTGTTGTTGTTGTTGTTCTTGTTGTTGTTCTTGTTGTTGTTCTTGTTGTTGTTCTTGTTGTTGTTGTTGTTGTTGTCGTCGTCGTCGTCGTCGTCGTCGTCGTCGTCGTCGTCGTCGTCGTCGTTGTTGTTGTTGTTGTTGTTGTTGTTGTTGTTGTTGTTGTTGTTGTTGTTGTTGTTGTTGTTGTTGTTGTTGTTGTTGTTGTTGTTGCCTTCACTTCTCTCACTTTCTGTCTGAAGAATCCCAGTCTGCCTGTTTTCCATTTTCAAATGACGCCGTACTTAATTACGCCAACGACTCCAGGAGCATGAGTTCACTATCTTCCTGCCGGGGACGTCGAGCGGAAACGACGAAAGACGAGTGGCCGTTAGTTACTCCACGAACAAGCAACGACCAACAAAAATCCTGAGACGACTACGACTAAGAAGAGGAGGTCGGGGCAGTCGTACCGAAGCGACGACGTCGTCTGGAGTCATTAGTGTCCCCCAAACACTGTGGCCGCATCCCGACTGTCAAGATGAGTCGCTCACGCACCGAAGCGCGCACAGCCAGCGCAGGCGGTCTTCCAAGTCATCAACTGCGGGGAATACGACGATGGTATGGGGGTACATAAACCAGCTATGCACGCGTGCGTTGTACATGCGTTTTATCGTGCTTACAATTATTATCGAATCTACTTCTCAGCGCCTTCCCTGCCGCGAGAATAACGTCTGTCTGACTGATTCATTATTACTTTTTCGTTTGTAAACACGATACTCTTTAACAGATTAACTTCAAGGCCAAAACTTGGTCTGTCTGTCCGTTTGTGTACAGCCCACATCATACTGTATACGCTGACGCGATGAAATGCGAAAATGCAATTTGGTGAATATTGCATGGAGTGATGTATTGATTTCTTGAAATGGAGGGTTTAACGTACCAAAACCACCATATGATTATGACACCCTGCGCCTGTTGAACTTGTTGAAGTGACCGAAGTGTAAATGTGAATGCGTCCACTGTGTTTCTCATGCAGAAACAGTAATGTTGTTTGTTTTAGGGCCAAGTTTGACAAATTTTTCTTCTTTTGCATTCCGGGGATGGTTGTCAGGGCTTCCAGTGGATGTAGACACCACAATGGTAGGAACGGTCTTGCTGCGTGCGTGAAGTTCATGGGAATCACCGTGCTAGGTGGGTCAATAATAGAGCAGAACGCAGAGCGTGGCCTGGAAGTTGGAAGGGAGGCGAGGTGATGCGATTGAATCCGGGTGGCATGTCTTATGTGCGTTCTTAAAGCATCGACACGAATGTAGGTTGTGATAGGGTGTTCATGAGCGATTGCGACAGTTGCTGCTGGGGATGCGCATCTCGGAAGCCCGAGTCATATTCTCAGTGCTTGAGCTTGTAATATGACTAGAGGACGCGTACGTTTGTTATGCGGACCTTGCCAAGCACTGGTAGGCTGTAGCGCATGAAGCCAAGAAAAAGTGCAGCATACAGTTGAAGCATCCATGGCTCGTACAGATGCACCCCATGATTTTTCCGCAAGGAACCTTAGGATGTGGGTGATCATGGTCAGTTTCTTCTTCATGTGAGCGATATGAGGGCTCCAAGACAAATCACGATCTATTATTACTCCCAGGAAACGGTGAGTCTTTTGATAGCTGATTGTGTGTCCATTAATTCTGATGCGGTATGGCGTCATTGCCTTGCGCGTTAACGCAACCAGTGAGAATTTCACAGATGACAGCTCCAGTCCTCGTCCTTGAAGGTAGTTTGACGTCTGTGTAGCCGCTGTCTGAAGCCTGGCTCGTACGTGTAGACGCGTGACCCCTGGTGGCCAGATGCAGATGTCGTCCGCGTATATCGACAGATGTACAGCGTGCGGCAGGACGTCAGCGAGGCCAATGAGCGCAAGGTTGAAAAGTATGGGGCTTAGGACCCCACCTTGAGGTACGCCGCGATAAGTATGATGGTGCCTTGTTGCACCATCTTCTGTCTCAACGAAGAAGGTTCTGTCCTTCAAATAGCTGTAGATCCATTTGTAAACGCGGCCTCCCAATCCAATGCTGCCCAAGGCGTCCAGAATGGTTTCATGTAGTACATTGTCATATGCAGCCCTAATATCCAAGAAAAGTGCCGCTGATAATCTCTTTAGGCTTTTCTGCTGTTGTACAGACGTGACAAGATCAACAACATTGTCTATGGAAGACCGTCCACGTCGAAAACCGGTCAAAGCATCGGGGTATATATTGTTATGTTCCAGGTACCACTCCAGGCGAGTCAGCACCATTCTCTCCATCACCTTTCCAAAACAGCTGGCAAGCGCGATGAGGCGATAGGAGGCCATGTCCAGTGGCGATTTGCCTGGTTTGAGCAGGGGCCCAAGGCGGCTGCACTTCCACGGAGGAGGAACCAAACCGTTGCTCCACGAGTCATTGTATACAGCCAGAAGGGCACGCCGAGCTGTTCGTCCTAGGTTAGCAAGGGCCATGTAAGTGACTCCGTCGAGTCCAGGCGATGACGAGTGCTTGCATGCTGCGAAAGCTGCCTGAAGCTCCTCTAGAAAAAACATATTGTCCATCCGAGTGTCTCTGGACACCGGCGCGTTTCGTAGGTTACTCATCTTGATCCCGGACCCCTTGTTTGCAACCCTAGCACAGAAGTCTTCTGCTACATCGATTTCACGTCAGATTTGGTGGTGAGCAATATTGATAATAATAATAATAATAATAATAATAATAATAATAATAATAATAATAATAATAATAATAATAATAATAATAATAATAATGATAATAATAATAATAGTTAAATCAGGCAAGCTTAATTTATTATAAAGCAGCAGAGTTTGGCGCTTAGTTCCTATTAAAAATTATAGAACGATTTGTAATACTTTCTGATTAACCAGTTAACTTTTTATCTATTAAACGTTAGCGTTTTGCTTAATGCAGAAGGCCGTACAAAAAAAACATAAAAAATGCCACGTGACGTGAATATTTGCACGCCGCAATTTCAGTGCTTTCTGAACTCCCTCTGGTTTTTTTCTTCTCAGTCTCAACACCATGTTGTTAGCGAATAATCCGAAGAGCCGCAACGGTTGGAACCATATTTCTCGAATGTCGGAGCAAGACAACATTCAGGGGACCGCTCTTGTCGTTCATCTTCCCCTTCCTATTTCCTAAACATAGGTCACCCTTTTTATGGTTTCAAGACGGGACCTAGTAGCGCGTAATGAAACTGTATTTCTGGTGACAGTGTCAATAATTGCGCAGTGACTTTGTTTGCAGCCTTACCACCTTGTGCAAGACATTACGATCTTTGGAACACTGTGACTTCAAAAACACTCATTTTAAATTCACAGCGATAAGCAGTTGCACCTGGGCCGTAGCGAAGCTCCCCCTCCACGCTGAAACTTTGATGGAAGGTGGATAACCCTCCTGTCTTCCTTTTTTCTTCTTTCTCTCTTTCTCTCTTTTTATTGATGACATGATTGTCTGCTACATCTAATTATTGTTGTGTCCAAGGAAGAAAACGAGCCCTTAGTTGCGCTTGATGGAGGATAGTGCTTTAATAATAATGAAAATAGGTGTTTTTCTAAAATAGTGAAGGTATTCAGCGAGCACACCCACTTTTCTCCACCGAAAAGAATTACCGGCTACGGGCCTGAGTTGCGCCAATAGACGACCCTCTCTACTGAACCTGCGTCGCCGAGTCAAAGAAAAGTCACCTCCAAGTGTTTGAGGGCGCGATGCACCGCCACCACACGCCTCGGTGACTGCGACTAATATTAGCCACTGGTTAAGCGAATGATAATAATAAATAATAATAATAATAATAAACGAGCTGAGCGACGTCGCTACACGGCAACGCTGTGGACATCAACTTTCCGCTTTTATGAGCGCGTTATACGAGCGATCCAAAGATCCACTGGCCCTAAAAATTTTGCGGCGCCCTGCTCCACATAAAGATTACCATACCATACCATGGTGACTGAGGATCAATTCAATCGATCTGTGATTTAGCATATCAGCTACGCTGTCCATCTCGGGACCTTGTACACCCGCCCTATGGCAAGACAATAGAAAAATCATCCACGCAGACAACTGCTGGCTACATACACTCGATCGAAATGCATATACGTCGGCTATAACTCCGGTCACTGAACAATAATCAATATGTGGTCAATTCTTTCTCAACTAGACTATTATATATTATCAAACATAAGGCCTTGGCAGTTCAAATATGGAAGTCGTAGCAACATCTCCAATATATACGCACACAGTCACCCGTGTTCCCGTATCAGTATATATATGCCCGTACTCGTGACGAAATGTCATGCCTCATCGCAGCCGGCATGGCTTTGGAAGACGAACTCCTATGTGCAATTCCCGGCCGCTTTCCAATGGTGAAATCACAGGGAACAAGTAGAGAA
>NC_051171.1:136087292-136102292 GCF_013339725.1 Rhipicephalus microplus
GCATTGGGAAGGAGGCCTCCTCGGAACTGCACGCGAACGGCCGCAACTGAACAGCCGCGAAACGGCGGCGCTTAGGGCGCACTTCCCAGCACCCTCTTCGCGTCCTAACACGCAGTGAGAGAGGAGGGAAGATAGATATACAAGTTCCTCGGGGATATATCCCTCTGGCTCGTTTTGGCCCCTACGAACGACAGACCTGTCACGCGTTCTCTCGGTGTAAGTAGCGAGACGACAAAGAGAAAGCGAGGAAACCAAGATTGGCGTAACGGGTGAGTATCCATTATCGGCCGGTACTGTTTACCCGTCTATATGATCATAGCCGCTTCGCGAGTGTTTTCATCGGCCTCAGAGCACCGTGCACGCGCAGCCGAATTAGCCCGCCTCGCGACGACGACTAAGAGCGCGGGCGTCATTTACATCACCGTGTCCTTTTTCTTTCTTGTTTTCTTTTTATCTGCCACCGCCGCAAAGAAATGGTGTGTCGAAGCGCACACCATTGTCGCGACAACACCGCGTTATTATTTATTTTATTTATTTATTTTAACATACTGCAGCCCCTCTTGGGGCTATAGCAGGAGTGGGTACATCGCACAAAACCGTGCATCGAACAAGTTCAATAATGAAACAAAAGCAAAAAGAAAAAAAGAAAACACAGTAACGACGAAACCAGGTGTTCGAAAGTCAACATAGAAGGAAGTGTACAGTTTTAGCGGCATGGTAAAGGGTTACAAAAGATCGACCTAATATACACATCTAAGTACAACAATGTACTCGTACAAAGGGGGAAAGGAAACAAAGCGGTACATGTATTACGGACTGACGCAACAATAGCTTCAAGTCCTTGCGCACTATTTCCGTACAACTGTACGGAATATTAACGCGGGCTACTTGAAAACAGCCTGTACACTACAAACAACGAGCGCCTTATCTGTCCTGTCGCGTCTCGCCATTGCGGTATACTATTCGTGACGTCAGCAGCACGTAACGTCACGACGAAATAACCTCTCGGTTTCTGATACGAATTTTGATACGAAGGATATTAGCTGTAAGTTCTCTCCCTTCGTTTTGTGCGATTTCGAAAGTGCAAGCAGTGATAACGGCGTGGTAACCGAAACGCGAGAATTCCTGGTAGGCTTGGTGCTGACATTGTCCAAGTGTTTTATAAAGAAGCAAAGGGCAAGAAGGAAATATCATCGCCTGTAGAAAAGGTAGTGAAGGCGCGCTCTAAAAAAATAATGGTGTATTTGGGAAGTACTTCTGACTTGCTCGAGTTTTCTTTCGTGAAAACCCGGCGCTGGCCACTTTCCTGTCGAGAATGTCATACAGATAACGCGCGCGACGTTCGTGACCGCGAACTACCGAAACTGCAGTGATAACGCGATTGATTGATTCATTGATTGATTGATTGATTGATTGATTGATTGATTGATTGATTGATTGATATATGGGGTTTAACGTCCCAAAATCCTCATATGATTATGAGAGACGCCGTAGAGGAGGGCTCCGGAAATTTCGACCACCTGGGGTTCTTTAACGTGCACCCAAATCTGAGCACACAGGCCTACAACATTTCCGCCTCCATCGGACATGCAGCCGCCGCAGCCGGGATTCGATCCCGCGACCAGCGGGTCAGCAGCCGAGTACCTTAGCCACTAGACCACCACGGCGGGGGTGATAACGCGAAGAAAGTACGCGAAGTGTATGACGCATATTGTTGCTTAGCAGAAGCACTCCCCAAATAATCGACTTTTTCTTAGACTGCGAGACAAAAACCCACCCTCTAGTCTATGAACTCGAAGTGGTTTAGGGGCCCTTTAAAGTGGCCATGATACGGAGAGCCAACGAATCGTGGTTTTCAACGAAAGATAATAGTAGGAGGTCTACTATGCTCATACAGTATAAAAATGGGGCCTAAACGAATATTTCAGTCAAAAACAAGCCACGCAAGTGGCCGGCTGTAAACCGCGCCCCACAACCGCCGACCGTCATTTTACCATGACGCGTGTGACGTCACGTGCTGGGCGGAGAGGAGCCATTTTTCTCTGCCCAAGTTTAAGTCACCGCAAAATCGTTCAATTTCACTGCCCATGCAGTTGAAGAAAGATAATTTATCTGGATCTTACGCGCAGCACAATATGATTCGCCGGAACGCAGACGCTCGAGCAGCTAGGTTTTTGTTACGTCGTGACTCGCGAGTGCACCAGTGTTGCCGGACTCTCAAGCAACTGGCGTGCTTATAAAACATATTAAATTATAAATTATTACTTGATCGGATGCACTAACATTTCGCCATGTTCAGTAACGATAAAAGTTGGGCGAGTTGGTGATATATAGTAAATGTTTAATTATGACCCAGCGCGTGCACGGAGACCAGACACAAAAAAAAAAACGAAAGGGACACCGCTGATCTCGCAACTAGTTTATTTTCGCAGAAAAACGTTGGTAATATACAACATCATAGTGTACGACGTGTTACAATAACGTTCAAGTTGCAGCATATTATTCCAAAAAGTAACTTTCGCAATCGCTTACACTAACCGATACTTGGCTAATGCCATCATCTTTTTCTATTAGCGATGCGGAATGCCTCGATGACTTCCCCCGGTCACCTGATCCCAGTGCAGCCACAATACGAGCAATGCCGTCTAATGTGAGAGTGGGCATTACGGTGCTCCGCAATATACTTTCCAGTCACTGGGGTCAGGTGACTGGGGGAAGTTATCGAGACATTGCGCATCGCTAATAGAAAAAGATGATGGCATTAGCCAAGTACCGGTTAGTCTGAGCGATTGCGAAAGTTACTTTTTTGAATACTATGATGTAACTTGAACGTTATTGTAACACGTCGTACACTATCATGTTGTATATTAACAACGTTTTTCTGCGAAAATAAACTAGTTGCGATTGCAGCGGTGTCCAGTTCGTTTTTCTTTCTTTTTTTGTGCCCAGTTTTTGTGCGTTCCTCATAAGTAAACATGAGTTTATTTTCAAGATAAGCCCACATAACACACATTTTGACAAAAAGATTGGGTTTCAGGGTCCCTTTAAGTACCTAACCTTACGGGCTACTAGAGTTAGTTACGTATAGTTAAAGTAGAAATTAGTTTCAAAAGACGACGAAAAACGAGAGGTGCTCGCAAAAGCAAGGGCGCTGCTGAACATCCATTACTAATAGGCGAAAAATGTCATTTAAAGGAGGGAAAAGTGCCAATAAAAGCGTCCCCGTTTCTGAACCCAAGAATGGCTTAAAGCTTCTCTACAATTGACAGCCAAGCTGGCGTCGCGACCGGTGTCCATTACGAAACAAGCCGCCCTCTTTCCAACGACAGGCTGCACTTCTTCCTTCATCCGATATGCGCGCCATTACTATTCAAGCGCCAATCTTCTTCTCGGGACTCCCTTGTCACGGCCATCATCTGACGAGGTCGTATAGCTATATGGCACTGAAGCAAGGTTGCGTCGTGCCATAGCTGGGTGCTTTATTTTGCACTTTAAGGCCGCGAGGGCGCGTCGCTGGGAGCAATGAAGCGACGCCGCCGCACCGTGTTCTCTTCGTTTTGTTATGTGTCTTTAAGATAGTTTTTTTTTTTTACGAGCATCGTTAGCGCCGTAACAAAGCACGCGGGCGAGCAAAGCGATTTCCCGGATGCTTGTCGATGCAAGACTATAGACGTACTACGCACTGCACAGCACGATACTTCTCGGTCGTGGATGTAATACTCCGGGCGTGAAGTCACGCCACGTTGGCTGCCAGAAAAGGAAGAGCGACCTCGGTGGAGATCTCCATTGTTCTCGGTATGCAGATCAGCGCCCTTCAAGGTCGCCCGGAACTCGATTGCATGTGC
The DNA here is from genome assembly GCF_013339725.1 of Rhipicephalus microplus. Classification (NCBI taxonomy): domain Eukaryota; kingdom Metazoa; phylum Arthropoda; class Arachnida; order Ixodida; family Ixodidae; genus Rhipicephalus; species Rhipicephalus microplus. The sequence continues at coordinate 136,091,138 of NC_051171.1, forward strand.
TCCGGGAAGTGACGCTTGCCTTCGAGGCATGGAGATGAAAAGAAGAAAAAATCAAGAGGAACGAAATGAGTGAAGTTGAGTACCAAGTATACGGCTAGTTAGTCGACATTCGTCGTAAAAAGTTTGTCCCTTCTAGTTCTCTGTTTTCATGACATCTTTCAATCATTAAAGCAGTGGTTCTCAAATGGGACGTCCACAATAAGCATTTAAATAAAATCCACATACTTCATGGTGCAAGCTATAGTGTGAACTCCCTCTCCCCCCTTCTGAGGCGGCTTCAGGATTTTTTTACGGGGGGAGCAGGGGGGGACACATAAGTGAGTTCCTTCAGGAAATTAGGAAGTAGGGAGGCTGGGAACATATGTGTTGTATTTTGACTATGCTTGTTCTTAGGGAGAGAGGGTCGAAATGGGGGCAGTGGCAACTTTCGGTAGGCTCCAAACCCCCCCCCCTCCCCCTCATAGCTCCCACTGGTGTCACCCCACACTCCTCCAAACACACACACACACACACACACACACACACACACACACACACAAAACACATCATTCTTTCTCTCACTGCAAGGGGCCTCTCAAGTATTTTTTGCACCGGTCCACAAGGGTCAACGAAAGAAAGAGAGAGATAGGTTTATTTACAGAAAGGCAGAGAGGTCGGCCTGAGCGATAGCTTGCTCTAGCCTGCTGCTATACACTCTGGAAGGAGAAAGGGGAAAAGAAAGATTAATGGATGACGATGGTGAGATAGAGAGGTGAGTATGTAGTATTCTCTTTAGGGTCCACGAAAGTTCACAGCTGAGAAAAAGCGATTGATTAAACATTCACCTGCCGATCTGGAGTCGCCCAGTATATGTCCGTAGTCTCCATGCATGCTTGTTAGCGCAATTAAAGAGGCTACTATGAAGGTCAGCACTCGACTTGGTGTTAAACTTCAGTTTCATCCGAGCTTGTCAGAGTCCGTTACGAAGAACAAACTCGCGTTGCTCTCGTCGACGTGATCGCGAAATCTACCGTTGATAAATATTAAATTGACACAATGTTGCTGTTACAACAGCGGATGACCTATACGTTAGCCGCCACATAAGCCAGTACTTGACATCATTTAGCTAACATTGGGTGTGTCTCGATTCTGTCCAGCTTTCTATAGGCAGTCTACATTGACAGCTACGAAGATTTATGGCATCAAGCACGCGTAGTGCGAGTATTTGGAACACGTCAGTGCGACGTGACGCAACCTCACATCGAGGAGAAATCAGAAAAGGAAACTAAACGTTGTTTTTTATCACATTTTTGTGTTCGAACATACGGAAAAAAAATTGACCGCACCAAACATTAAGCGGACAAGAAAGCGTCTATTTGCAGGTACACGAACACAGCGAGATTAAATAGTTCCACCGTGCCACTATACTGTTCGGACAGCGAAATAACCTGCATATATATAGTATTTACCTACAAAGCTGTCTGTTTTGTGGGCTATACGGCAAGACAGCTTGTATCTTACACATGCCAATTCCCGGGTATAGCGAGGAACATTGCTCTTGATGCGATGCGACTGTAAAAACAAGTAAGTCAGCTAACTAATTACGCATTCATTAACTGTACATGAGCTTTGACTAAATAATTAGTTTATTTTCTTTTTATTACAGAAGCGGCACTCTCACTTGAGTAAAACCCCCTATTATGGCAGGCTCAGCGAACTTTGGTTGGAAAAGTCGGTCCAGCCCAGCCTATACTCGGACTCTCTGACGTTTCTAGGGTACACGCTGTCAGTGCACGCAAAGTCACGAAAGCAAACAAAATAAAGAGAGCAGAGAGAACACAACAAATAACTACAGAAAAAAAACGAATCGCGTCTGTGGTTACAGTTGTGTTTGGAAAGCCTCGTATACAAACTTAACCTCGCTGCACTGCCGACTTCGCCGCGCAGCGGAAGCGCCCTTCCGATGTTTGAACAGCAGCGAGAAGGCACCGCATGTAGTTTTCCTCGGTCAGACCGGAAGCGGGAGCACAGCCCGGTTGCGCATGTCAGGACCCCGCGCAGACGCCTCCGTGCCTTGAACCGCAGTGTGTATGCTCAGCTTGTCGTTTGCGTCGAGCGGTTTTTTGTGCCCGTTCTCGTGTCTCCGTGGCGATCATTACAGGAGCGCGGCTGTATATATATATATATATATATATATATATATATATATATATATATATATATATATATATATATATATATATATATATATATATATATATATATATATATATATAGCAACGCGCCGTACATCCCGCATACGTAATTCTGAAGTATTGTGCCTGTAGCGACTGCACGCGAACACACTGACCCCTGCACCAGCAGCGCTCACACGTTAGGGTCAGGCTCCGGCAGAAACGTCGTATATATATATATATATATATATATATATATACGTTGAACCTCGACTTAACGAAGTGATTGATGAGCGCACTCGAACTATTTCGTTCAATTGGAAAGTTCGCAAAATCAAAGAAATTATCGGATCCCTCACAATATTCTAAGTTAACGTGGGGACGCCCAAAATCTTCCACGGCATTGTGCCTGACGCTGGTTCACGCACACACGCATGAAAAGTCTTCTAACGCAGCGGGGACGTGAATAATCCCATCTGTCCCAAACGTGCAGCTTCCAATTGGTGCCATCCTCACTCTCCGCCCTCCCCTGGAATTTCACTTAATCAGCGATGAGCCAGCAATAAGCTACATTTCCTTTGTTATTAGCACACTCAGCTACCGTACATCCGCGTGGAAAGAGGTTCGTGACTGCGAGCCAAATATTCACGAGACACATTGGCGTGGCATCACCTCGCCATCACCTCGCAGTCCCTCAGGTTTTTAACCGCTTTCACCTTGGCAGCACAACAATAAATGAATTCGTCAGCGCAAAAGGTTTATTTATTTATTTATTTATTTATTTATTTATTTATTTATTTATTTATTTATTTATTTATTTATTTATTGCCTTGATGTGCGGAAACCGGAACGTCGACCTTCCGAAGTAGACCAGCGAACTATGGCCCCGCATTGGTATGCGATCGCTCGCACTGCGACGGCGCCACGGCGTCGCTCAGCGAATTGCTTTTCCCGCTATACCCGCCCCCTCCCGCCCTGCGACCAAGGCGCCGTTAGCGTGAAATCCCGACCGTGTCCCCGCTCAGTTATATGCTGCGGCCACGACTATAGGGTTCGTAACGGTCCGCGGCGCCAACCGTCGCCTCGACGTGGCCTGCAAAACGACACGAGGAGTGAGTGGAACAGCGCGAAAGTCCACAAACGCTCTTCTCTCTCTCTCTCTCTCTCTCTCTCTCTCTCTCTCTCTCTCTCTCTCTCTCTCTCTCTCTCTCTCTCTCTCTCTCTCTATCTATCTATCTCTCTCTCTATCTCTCTCTCTCTCACTCTCTCTCATTGTTCTTGTTTATATTTGCGTGACGCGCATAATTGGGAAGTTTTCTGCGACTTTATCTGTCCGGCCTTGCTGAAAGCAGTTCGACACACGAAAAGAGAGAGAGAGAGAGAGAAATAGAGGCAGGTCAGCAGCGTAGGTGATTTGCATGGCAGAGCGTCCGCCTACAATGCGCAAGGTATTCGGTTCGATCCCCGCTGCCACTGGGCCTCAACCATCTTTCTTTTAAAGGGGAGAGAGGTACCACGAGCAGGAATTCCGTGGTACCTCTCATATAACTTCATCATATAATAAAGACAGTCCATCATTCCCCTTCAACCAAAAACGTTTTATATTAGATAGATAGATAGATAGATAGATAGATAGATAGATAGATAGATAGATAGATAGATAGATATAGATAGATAGATAGATAGATAGATAGATAGATAGATAGATAGATAGATAGATAGATAGATAGATAGATAGATAGATAGATAGATAGATAGATAGAGAGAAATTACGAGGAAAAGAGGGGAGGTTAACCAAGTGAATCTTTATACGGTTAGGAGGTGGACAATGCAGGATTCTGTGGCGTCAAAACAACTGCCCAAATGCGGATTCACAGTGACATGCTAGTTAATAATGTAGATTTGCACTCTCTATTTTTTTCCTCCATACCCTCCTCTAGCTAGTAGGGTAGCGAACCTGTTTCTGCTGCTAAAAGTGGCAATAAGACGTCGGTTAACGAAAGACCCTGCTGCGCCGTTGCCATAGCAACCACCACAGCTGAGCGCCGCCCGTGCTAAAAATGACCAAGCTGAAGAGCAGCAGCCGCCCGCCTTAAGAACCGCGAAAGTTTCTTACACCATAGCTCGTGGACACCTATGGCAAGCTAGGACACCTATGGCAAGCTTTGCACGAATTCCCGAATCCGCTCGCTACTTCAGCCGAGAACGCTGAATCCAATCACCGCCAGCGTTATGATTCCCGTGCTGCATGCAGCACGACGAACTGAGGATCAAACGGCTTCGCTGAACCAAGCTTTGCGCAATTTAGTGCGAAAAGCACACATTCCTCTCTCTCTCTCTTCGATTACCATTAGGGGGACATTCGACCTACATTAATTAATATATCTACCAGGATTAATTAATAATAACTGCAAAGAATGGGCCCTGGTGTGGTCGCGACACACTTGATGGCAGCCAAGAAGCACAGCTGTGCTCGAAAGGAAATCAAAACAGCGCGTTCGCCGTTTTCGATCGAAGGAACGGCGTTTGCATGCTGCGTTGCGTGGGGTACCGCGGATGTCGTAACAACATCACTCCCGTGGAAAGAAAGAAACAAAAAAAGCGGGCAACCGAAGGAAGTGACTCAGTCTCTAGAAAGGAAGCTCCGCAGACGCGAATCGCGACGGCAGATAGAGATACATATACGGCACTGGATCCTATTGGCAGTTGCACCAGCAACGAAACGTGCCTCCAAATAGGCGAGGGCAGAAGGAGGTGTGTGTGTGTATATATATAAGGACGAGCCAGCTGGGTGTGAGCGACACGGACAGGTGACACGCTCCAAAACAATGCCTCGAGCCGACGAGACAGCGCGTCTCTTGTCGGCTCGCTCGACAGAGGGTATCGGTTCGGTAAGCGTGACACGAGACGTGCCGTCATCGAGGTTCCCGACCCTGCAGGGGGCCGACGGCATCGTTGGTTCTGAAAGCCGCCAAAGGCAGCGCGGGACCCCCTAAAATACGTGCCTGCGAAAGTAGAGAGGGAGACCCGGTTTGCCGCCTAATCACGTGCATTCGCAAAATAGCATATACACGGTAGCCGTCGCGTTGAAGTGACGTCCAACAGGCGGCGCCTCCGGAGCGAGGTGTGCGAACGACCTCCACCCCATAGTTAATCGCGCACGTACATTAATTTGCATTTTTCCCCGTGAATGTGCTTCCCTAGTTATCACCGTTATGTCTATGCGACACTAATGTCAAGTTCCTTGAATGTCTGGCGCACCACCCCACGCTGTGGTATAAAAACAGACCTCTTATTGCTCAGACCTGACTTTCCATGTACGTGCCCCTCTTTAAACAAATGGGTTATCTTTTGATTCCCATGCCTCGCCGGCGAAAGTATAATGTTCTCCAAGGAGAGTTCACGTGCCTATTTAAAAAAAGTCATATACCCGGCGAGTATAGGACAAACAAGTTGATTTATATGTAGGGTTTAACGTCCCAAAACCACCATATGATTATGAGAGGCGCCGTAGTGGAGGGCTCCGGAAATTTCGACCATCTGGGGTTCTTTAAATCTGAGCACACGGGCCTACAACATTCCCGCCTCCATCGGAAATGCAGCCGCCGCACACGGAATTCGAACCCGCGACAGGCGGGTGAGCAGCCGAGTACCTTAGCCACTAGACCACCGCGGCGAGTACAGGACAAACAAGTAAGATCTAGTCAAACGACTGTTCCTTTTTTTTTTACTTTCGAAATAGTATGTACTTCCGCAATTGCAGAATACGCCGTGAGGTCTGCTCGAGCAACTGGACCTCTCTATGGCCCGCTATTCATCTCCCAGAAAAGGGTTCCTCGCGATAAAAAGAGGAAGAGTGGATTCCAATTATGGACAGTTAGTGACACGCTGTCACAGAACGAGCGCTACACAAGAGCGCGCCGCCAAATACTTGCGACAACGGGCGGCAGAAACGCCGCGAGGTAAAAAGAAAAAAAAAAAAGAAAGCAAACATCCAGGGCTCCCGGGCGCGCGCTCTCCCCGCAGAAGCACGGCTTCGCAGACGAACCTCCTCACCCCACATCGGCGGCCCAGCAAGCCCGCGATTTTTCCAGAAAGAAGTGGGCGGGGCCATACCGAGTTGACTCACCGGCCGGAGAGGGCATTCCAACTGTCTCGCCCTCTTCCCAGCTTTCGCCGCGTATCGCGCCGGCGAAATGACCAGAAATTTCTGGAAAGTCGCGCGCAAGGTATTTAACCGAGCAGCCGAGACGAGAAATCAGGAGGTGACGGAAGTTAACGCCAGAGCGCGTAGGAATTCCGCCGTGTAGTCGGCGAAGGTTCTGCCCGTAGTGACAGAACAGGAGGAGACGGAAGTGAGCGCCAGAGTGCGTAGAGAGTCCGCCGTGTAGTCGGCGAAGTTTGTGGTCCGTAGGGACGGCTCGAGCTACAGGCAAGAGCGTGGGTTTACCGCTATTGAGCGAGGACGCGTGGCAACAGCTGCGTGTGTGAAGCCGACGTGTTCGGGCGAAGAAGTTGAAGTTTGAAGAGTGGCCAATTGAAGACGGGAGGTTTCCTGGAAGAGAAACTTCAGAGAGCTGCGGAACGACAATAACGCTGGACTTTGAGTGAGTGATTCTCGGAAGAGTATCATTCAGACTTTTGTTCCAAGGACTTTGGACTGAATAGGTTTTCTATCTCTTTAGTCCTTAAGTGTCTTGGTTGTTCAATGCATGTGACTGCATCGTAGTGCGTATTGTTGTCTGTGTCCGTTGTTTCAAGTGTGGTTGATTGTACTGTGTAGTACATTGTCTGTTTGGTGACGTATTGTATGTAACTATTGTGGAGTGTGCATACGTGTGTATTGTTTTTGATCTGCCGTTAATGAGAATATAATTTTGTTTGTTTATCATCTCTCGGCTCTGTCTTGTTCTTTGGGCCACAGCCGGCGTCCGCTGGCGCACCAATAAGGACCACTTCTAAATTGTCCACGCTTTCGTGGTGCGGTTCGGGGGGCCGATACTTCGGCTCTTGGAATTAGCCCGGCGATCGCCTCCCTAATAAACGGGACAGGTGTGACAATTAATCTGGCGTCCGCGATACAGGACCTTTTGGTGCACAGTGTGTCCAAAGTAGTGAGAAAGAGCCTCGAGTTGTTGATAGTGCTATCGGAACGATTTTGTGTGTTGTTCAGTGTTCTCGTTAACGAGTGCAGGGGAGTGTTCCGATAGACTGATTTAGGCAGATACTTTTTGCACGCGGCAAGGTTTCATTTGCGAGTTGCGAGACACAATGGATCTGGAAAAGTTAGTTGCGCTTGGTGAGAAGATGGGTCTTTCCGGCGCCGAACTACGGAAATGGGTAAGCCAGAAGGAGAAAGAGGCGGTGGAGAGAGAAAGGTTGGCAGCTGAGAAAGCCAAGGAAGAAAAAACAGCTGAGTTGGAACGAGAGAGGTTGGTGGTCGAAAGAGCCAAAGCGGAAAAAGAAGCTGAGTTGGAGAGAGAGAGGTTGGCGGCAGAGAGGGCCAAGGAAGAAAAGGCAGCTGAGTTGGAGAGAGAAAGGCTGGCCGCTGAAAGGGCGAGAGAAGAAAGAGAAGCAAAGGAGCGACAGCTGAAAGAAGAAAGAGAGGCAAAAGAGCGACAGCTGAAGGAAGAAAGAGAGCAGCAATTGAAGTTGGAGCTGGAGAGAGAGAAGTTGGCAGCCGAAAGGGCGAGAGAAGAAAGAGAAGCGGAGATGGCTGAAAGGGAACGGCAGCGGCAGCACGAAATTGAACTCGAGCGGCTCCGTTTGCAACAGCGAAACGAAACTCCCGTCCAAGCTAGAGTTGAAAGCAGCGAACGGGAAGATCACGGCTTCCGCTTGAACCCAAGCAAGCTGCTCGTAGCGTTTGATGAAAGGAAGGACGACCTAGACGCGTACCTCCACAGATTTGAGACGATTGCGAGGAGCCAGAATTGGCCGGAACAGCAATGGGCAACTGCTTTGAGTACCTGCTTGAGTGGTGAAGCGCTCAGTGTGTACGGTAGGCTGACGCCGACCGATGCGGCCAACTATGCAAAGGTGAAAGCTGCTTTGTTGAAGCGATTTAGATTCACTGTGGAAGGATTCCGGGACAGATTTCGGACAGGAAAGCCAGCTGATGGTGAAACGGCTACGCAGTATGCCGCCCGACTTTGCCATTATTTCGACAGATGGATTGAACTTTCAGGGACAGCACAGGAGTACGAGGAGCTTAGAGAGCTCCTAATTAGAGAACAATTTCTTACTAGTTGCCACCCAAGCCTGTCGCTGTACTTGAAAGAGAGGAGAGCTAAGTCACTTGAAGACATGCTTGAATTAGCTGATCAATTCTTGGAAGCGCAAGGTGGCACTAATTTGGCCAAAGTCAAGAAGGAGGGTCCCGAGGATTCGAAGAAATCGGCTCCTGAGGAAAAGAAGCATGCACCGGAGAAAATTCCGCGATGTTTTCTGTGTAACCGAGTGGGTCACCGTGCTAGCCACTGCCGAACTAACTTCACGAGCCCCACGGTTGTAAAATGTTTCAAATGTGGTCAGACTGGGCACAAGGCAGACGCATGTCGTAACGGAGCGAGTCAAACTCACCAGGTATCCTGTGCACAAGTGGCGCCAAAAACCGTTGATGACGTCACCGATGGATTCGTAGAGTTGAAAAATGGGGAGAAAATTCCTATTGTGGGTGCTGTAATGTCAAAACAGCCAACCGGTGTTACGAAGGGAATGCCAACGCTTCCTGGAAAGATTGCAGGCAAGAAGATTACGGTTCTAAGAGACACCGGTAGCTCCACGGTTATCGTGAGGAAAAATTTGGTACGGGAAAGAGAGTTGACAGGCAGAACGAAACCGGTTTGCCTAATTGACCGTACGGTCCGGATGCTTCCCGAAGCAGAAATTGAGGTTGAAACCCCGTACTTCAGCGGGAAGGTTACTGCGTTATGCATGACGACCCCCCTGTATGACCTTGTCATCGGAAACATCGACGGGGCGCGAGGGCCAAGTGATCCAGAATGTTTGGAAGAAGACCCGAAGATGGAGTCCTCGCCAACACAGCGGCCGCGAGATACAGTGGAGGAGCATCCCGTGACGGATCTCACTAGAGCCCAAGGGGAAGCTGCGGCGCAAGAGACAGCGAAGGAGAAGACGATCGTGTCGAATAAGTTCACGGGCCGAGCAACCGGACTTACGTCGGCACAACTTCAACCGACCGACAGTGTAAAGGAGACGGAGCTGGCCAGCCGGGCAAAATGTAGAGGCATGATCAAACGGGAAAATAAACAGACAGGACCCGTCGAATGTAATGACGCGTTAACGGTGTCGGAAGAGACAACGATGGCTGAGACGACGCCTCAGATATCGTCGTTGGAAAGGGCTCGCCGAAAAGGAACGTGGAAGCACAAGAAGAGATCGAGCGAGCACCGCAAAAGGGGGCGCAAGCGCTGTTCGAAGTACTCAAGATAGGTGCTGAGGTGGAATCAGAATGTGTTCGGCAGGGCTGAGTGACATATGTTGGGTTAAGGTCCTTGTTATCCTGTGTCTCAAGTGTATGTCGAGTGAGTCAGTGTTCTGTGCGATGGTGTGATGTATAGTGTTGTATAATTGTTGGATAGACAGAACTTTGTACGGTTGTATTGTTTAGAATGTGTGATGAAGTGTTGTAGACATGTACCTGTGGCTATATTTCATGTGTTGTGGAATTGAACTACAATGTACGATTGTGTTGAGTGATATATTGTGAATGTGAAGTGTCATGAGCGACGGATTGTGTTACAGTCTGTGAGAATGTGTGGTGACTGTTCGCGCTCGTTTGTGTGGTTTTGAATATTATGAGATAATATTCTTAAAGTGGGGGGCAGTGTCACAGAACGAGCGCTACACAAGAGCGCGCCGCCAAATACTTGCGACAACGGGCGGCAGAAACGCCGCGAGGTAAAAAGAAAAAAAAAAAAGAAAGCAAACATCCAGGGCTCCCGGGCGCGCGCTCTCCCCGCAGAAGCACGGCTTCGCAGACGAACCTCCTCACCCCACATCGGCGGCCCAGCAAGCCCGCGATTTTTCCAGAAAGAAGTGGGCGGGGCCATACCGAGTTGACTCACCGGCCGGAGAGGGCATTCCAACTGTCTCGCCCTCTTCCCAGCTTTCGCCGCGTATCGCGCCGGCGAAATGACCAGAAATTTCTGGAAAGTCGCGCGCAAGGTATTTAACCGAGCAGCCGAGACGAGAAATCAGGAGGTGACGGAAGTTAACGCCAGAGCGCGTAGGAATTCCGCCGTGTAGTCGGCGAAGGTTCTGCCCGTAGTGACAGAACAGGAGGAGACGGAAGTGAGCGCCAGAGTGCGTAGAGAGTCCGCCGTGTAGTCGGCGAAGTTTGTGGTCCGTAGGGACGGCTCGAGCTACAGGCAAGAGCGTGGGTTTACCGCTATTGAGCGAGGACGCGTGGCAACAGCTGCGTGTGTGAAGCCGACGTGTTCGGGCGAAGAAGTTGAAGTTTGAAGAGTGGCCAATTGAAGACGGGAGGTTTCCTGGAAGAGAAACTTCAGAGAGCTGCGGAACGACAATAACGCTGGACTTTGAGTGAGTGATTCTCGGAAGAGTATCATTCAGACTTTTGTTCCAAGGACTTTGGACTGAATAGGTTTTCTATCTCTTTAGTCCTTAAGTGTCTTGGTTGTTCAATGCATGTGACTGCATCGTAGTGCGTATTGTTGTCTGTGTCCGTTGTTTCAAGTGTGGTTGATTGTACTGTGTAGTACATTGTCTGTTTGGTGACGTATTGTATGTAACTATTGTGGAGTGTGCATACGTGTGTATTGTTTTTGATCTGCCGTTAATGAGAATATAATTTTGTTTGTTTATCATCTCTCGGCTCTGTCTTGTTCTTTGGGCCACAGCCGGCGTCCGCTGGCGCACCAATAAGGACCACTTCTAAATTGTCCACGCTTTCGTGGTGCGGTTCGGGGGGCCGATACTTCGGCTCTTGGAATTAGCCCGGCGATCGCCTCCCTAAT